>CBVK0100300793.1:0-12997 GCA_900067695.1 Picea abies
TCTCATATATGTGACTGATGTTGAATGTGCCTTTGTTTATTTCACTGCATTATTGTGATCATCATTGAGTGCCTTGTAAAGATTTTAAAAGAATCATAATTTTTTAAGCATGGTAACAACTGATTCACCCCCCCCTCTCAGTTGTCCAACACTTACTTATGGGTATCCCCTATCAACAACACCCTAATACATTATGTGATGTCAAACACAACATTTATAAACTATTTAAAGAAGGAAAATCTTATAAACTTACCTCTACCACAAAGCTCTGCCCTTGTAATCCTATAACAATCCAACCAATTAGCCTGCATAAATTTCTTTCTCTTTTTGCTATACCTTGCACCACATTGTTTCCCATAGTGATCGATTTCTATGATGCATGCAATATAATAACTTCTTTATACTAAGGTACAATTAATTTATAAGGAAGTATTTGAATTTTGGGTCTTGATAGAATGCAAATTTAATAATTATTTTTAAAGGATGAGAATAGTTTTGGAATATATAAGGAGAGCGGCTTCTTCAATGGTAGCAATGTAGGAATGCTAGAGAAATAGACGAAGCATTTATGAGGATATGGTGCAGCAAGACTTGATCAGGAGTGGAGAAATATTGAACACTGGTGTAGGGGATAGTAATGTATTGATTTCTGCCAAAACCCATAAGTTCAATAACAACAACAAGGTTAATACTGGTGGGATCAAATAAGTTATGTAGAGGAAATAATAGAGACTAGAAAAAATGTTGTGAGGGATATAAACACATAGAAAAAAACATTGAATATTGATATTGTATCTAGATAAAGTTCCATAAATGAATGTAGGAAGTTCTAAACACACACACACATACATTCAGATCCATAATTTTCAATATATCCAACTTATCTATATTAGTTTCCATACAACTTATGTTCTCATAATTGTTTTGTTATTATAAATTCAAAATTGTTTACTAAAGGTTGCATACTATGATTACCTGCAAGGTATGCCACACAAAACCAATCTTTCCACCATTTTATGTTTGAAAACATTCCAAGTTTGAATATCAAATTGTATGGGATTAACTGTTTGACTTTATCCATAAAAACTCCATTTGGATCAGTCATCCAAAACTTGTTTTGGAGCTCTTGCGAGTCCATCCAATTTCCCTTGGGGAAGTTAGAGGTATTTTATTCTATTTATCCCCTTTCTAAACTTTTCTATATGCATTGTACCAAGGGATGTCTCCTAGTAGGATACCCATCATGGGTAAAAGTTGGTGTTCACCAAATGGAGAGATTACTTAATGACTAGTGAATATATCTAAATTCATCCATACTCCCTCTTAAATGTGTTTTTCATATTTTCCATGATTTATGTTTCCTTTGGAAAACAAAGGAGCCCTTTCAATTAACTATTTTATGTGTCATCCACTTCCAATCTTGCTTACCATGGAAGGTGCCTTTGATGAGCACATTTTAATTTTGTTTCCCTAAAAAACTGTAATCTTCCTTTGATCATGAAGCACTACACCTAATTGAACTTTTGATATGACTGATCACCAGGCCTATCTTCTCTTAATGGGTATAGAAAGTGTTCCAATTAACCATGTAAAATATTTTTATGCCTTGTGTGTTGGAGACAAGTAGCCATGTTAGTTTGTCATGTGCCCTGTTGGATAGAAGCCATCATGAGTGGTATAAATGTGTAGTTTTTAATAGTTTTGTACAAATGTGGAATTTAGGTGATATTGAGATTGGCATCATGTTGGAGTACAATATGTTTTTATTCTTTGTAAACAATAGAATGCCAAATATCACCTGATATTAAATTTGAAAATATGTAAAACTTAAAAGTTGTATTTCTTAGGAATCATCAACACCCAAGTGTTATACTTGAGATATTTTAACTAATACATTGGATGTCCATTATCCAAATTTTGTAGAGTGACACACAGTTGTTGGTTGAATTCAAGACATCAATTGACAATTGTCAATGGTTTATCAATAAATTTAAGACAATTAATCTCAACTTCAAGTCACCTTGACTGGTTTTGAGTTGAAAAATAAAATTTTAGACACTGCCTTGTCACTAAGTGTTGTCCAGGATAGAAAAATTGGATTTTTAATAGTAAATACTTCGTATTATTAGCAATGGAAATGGAAATGGAAATGGTTCTATATCAAACTTAGAGTCACCAAAAAAGGTTATTTTTGTGACATCCTCTACAAATTGCTTGTCCAATCCAAGCTCGAGGATTCCATTATTTTCCCCGCTGGTATTATTATCCTCCACACAAGCATCAATGTCACAAATAGTTGTAGAATTTGCATCATAAAAAATGGCATCCTCATTTATAGTTTTGATAATATGTCAATCCCTAGATGGAGAATATCATAAATCGTTTTGCAACATATTAGTATTTTCACAAGTTGTTTCAGGACCACTTGAGTTTCATGTCGGACTAGTGCCATCAATTGCTTCAAAATTATCTTCTGCATGTTTCATATCTTTCCTATGATTGAGGGAATACTCATTTTTATCAAATATATCTACATTGTCATCAATAAAATTATTATCTAGTTGATTATCAATTTACAAGGAAGCGTCTTTTTCCAAAGGCAATCTGAAGGTTTCTCTATGAAATGCATGCCATCTTGGGCATCAACACAAGAAGTGTTATTAATCGATTCACAAGGTTCCTCCTGAAGGTGCCATAGACAGATTTAGTTCCCTTTTAGAAACTCTTGTAGATAAATGCATGGTTCATATTAATCTGGTTGAGAATGGCACCCGACTGAAGCTTGAAAGAAGTAGCAAATTCATAATCCTTTTCCAGAGATAAACCTTCTGAGAAATCCAGTGCAGTATTATCTTGGTCTACCTGTAAAAGCTTGCTTAACATATATCATATTCATACTTTCCACTATCATGCTTAGCTTTTGAAACCAATATGTCTACCTAAATCCCATCCAAAAATTTTGAGTTCTTATTGTTTGTAGTGTCTAGGAGTAAAAATTTAGGTTTAGGATATGTACTTACAATCTATAGTTACTTCTCCCAAATTCCATAGGGGCATTCAAGTCCCAATGCAACTTGCCATCATTGAAATAGCTAGAATCCAACCTCAAAAGCATTCATTTCTCTTGTTTCTCTCCTTCTTTTAGTAAACTTGAAACAAAACACTCCCCAGCTACATAAGACATTTTACTACATCCATTCCTTTCTAAATGATTTGCAGATCCTAGAGCAATAGAGTTGCAACATAGATTTAACTCCATTGATTCCTCTGCCTCCAAGAATGTAATGTGGTCATATGTTCTTCTCGGATTATTACAATCGGGAGTTCCCTTGATTACATGGATTTTATTCTCTACAGTGGGAAGCAGATAGTTCTTTAGCAAATGATTTTGTCTCCTAAAACCTTTTTCTTATTTCAGAGTGTCTGATTTTGTCTCCTAAAACCTTTTCCTTATTTCAAAGTGTCCCATAGTCATCTTTGGTACTTTGTCAAATATTTAGGTTAACCATAATTTAAATTCTTTAATAACAGTTTGTATGACATACATGAACTATATGACGTTGGCATACATGCCATTCATATATTTAGGCCATAATGCATGCTTGAATATTTGAAAAGTGCAGATTTGGTTTATGATGACTACAACAGAGTATATTCAGGCATCAAATTTATGATATATGTGCATAATACTGGAAGGTTGAAGTACTCTCATCCACCACTCCTTTACTATATACATATGCATGCTCATAGAGTAATATACAACCTTTTATAATAAAAAAATAAGTGAAAAATCCCACAAATTTCTCACTCTTCGTATGTCCTTGCCCAACCTTTGGAAACACCAATTTAGCCAAGGAAAACTATATTGGCAACTCATTGCTTGTAATCCATTTTGTATATTTTTGGGAATGAATTCATGGTATGGGTTATTTCCATTGATTCAACTATGAGTTTATGGACACTATAGGTTGTGTTTCACTTAAAAAATCATGGCAGAACTATTCTTTCGATAACATTGGTTGCATGCCATGATGATGTTATTATGTTTGCATGCATGGGATACTTTGTCAAAGATTTAGGTTACCCATAATTTGAAGCCTTGAATAACATTTTGTATGGAATACATGAACTATTTGATGTTCGCATACATGTCATTCATATATTTAGGCCATAATGCATGCTTGAATATTTGAAAAGTGCAGACTTGGTTTATGATAATTGCAACAGAGTATATTCAAGCATCAAATTTATGATATATTTGCATAATATTGGAAGGTCGAAGTACTCTTGTCCACCACTCCTTTACTATATACATAGGCATGCTCATAGAGTAAGATACAACCTTAGCCCGATGGGTTAGCTCAAGTGGATGAATGTCGTTGTTTTCTTGAATGAGGTTCCAGGGTCAAATCCTCGTCCAAGAGCCTGTACAGGGCCTCACTTGATGTCCCCACTGTGTTAGGCCCATAATCAGGCTGAATGATTTACCTCGTTTACCATCCACTATGTAACACCCTGTTTCCCCCAGTTTGTAAAAATAACTGGACTAGCCAAGAACTGTGGCAAACTCAGAAATGAGAATGTGTGATGTGAATGGACCTTGTAGAAAAGGTCGATGAATGTGAATAATATTATGAATTTATATTGCAGGACTTCTGAGAGGGGATATGCTGAAAAATAAACCACGATGGATGAAGAAAGGTGGTGGAAGGCACCTGGAAAGGTGGCGTTAACTTCCACCGAAAACAATATTGTATTTGGACTTCACTGGCCCAGAGAACCAAAAGCGGCTCGCTGGACCCGAATTAAATCTCTCGCAGGCTGGTAGGTAGATGGATCCTCAGGAATTTATGAGGGATGGGAGGTGAACCACCCATCCGTAGAGCCGTCAGGCTTGACCAGCGCGAGGGAAATCACGCCACACGCTACCTCCCAAGAGGATAAGGCATGGGAGAGAAGCGATTGGGGGCAGATGCAAGGGGAGGAAGAGAACTCTGGCGATATGTAGAGTGAGTGATAGCAGGGAGGAAGGAGAGTAACCTTCACTCCTGGTCACTAGAAAATAGAGACACAGTCTCACAGCATCGTGGTCTCAGGTCGGGGGTGGCTAGTGGTAAATCCGCTGGGAGTCGATGAGCCTACGGTTGGGTGGAAACGAGCACCCCTCTCAGCAGTTGCATAACCCCTGGTGTTACCTTCTGATAAGTGTTTTTCCTTTGGCATCTTGAAATATATGTATTCTAACATTAATGCTCATAAGCTGTGAAATTGTGAATGATTTCAGTATAAGAATGTATGTATGGTGTTTTGATCAGTACTGGTAGATGCATGTTTATAATGGGAAGACTACGTATGGCTTATGTTTTCATAAATCACTATTTATATGCATACTGATCTAATTCAGACTACATATCTGGTTTGTGGGAGAAATTTACTCTTATCTGCCTCAGATAGTGCCCTGGGTAAAACCGCCCCATAGAGATACCCTCCTTGAAAAGCCCATCAAGAACCTGGAAAGTGAATGTGAAGGCGCAAGGCCTTAATAACCCTGCACGAGGAGGAACGATCCTCTTGAAAACCTAAGATGGTAGCATAAGGATAAAATATCGAATCGACATACGAGATCCCTTTGGGAGATCGATGGTCACCCACGACTGTCAGATCGAAAGAAGAAACTGGAGGGTTAAGTGCCTTAACCCTGAATAGGTGTTGATCGACGGATGAGATCCCATCGGGAAATCTATGGTCACACATGATCCTTAGATTGGTAGGATAAAGTAGGGTGTTAAATACCTTACCACTTTGTCTTTCTGTGTCTTCGTGGGTAGCGAAGAGATCGAGACCGTAGATCCCCAAGGTCCATGAGAGCATCTGGACCATTAATTTTCCATGACCAGGAAGTCGTGGGAGAATGCACAAGTTAGGAACCTGTCTGAGCCGTCAGATCTTGGCTGGAAAACCCGACATCCATTGGATCTATCAGGAGATACCCGAGGGTTAAACCCCCAGTGAATAGGGGCAAAAGCCCCAAAATAGATCTAGACCGTTCGAAAGACAGAGGCCACGTGTCGTGAGATTTCCCATTTCGGGAAATCGGGAATCGAGAACTCGGGAGTTCTGGTGATGAGAGATCGGGATGTTCCATGGTGGAAACCCCGAAGTGGTTTTGGACCGTCCGATCTCGAGAGGCTACGTGTCGAGAGATTATCCATTTCGGGAAAATGGGGATCGGGGATTCGGGAGTCCCACTGACAAGAGGTCGGACTCTCGCATTGATAAATCCTGATGGAAATAAAACTGTGGTCATATGAGAAGAGGTCATATCGACCAAGGCATAGCCCAGGGGCCTAATTACCAAACGAGGCATGTTCGACACTTCGGCATTTCGGCACTTGGGATACCGAAGGGCATGCTTCCCTGTGCCCACAAATCCCGAAATTGAGACTTGCAAACTCCTGCCTGTTAGTATGAGGGTACAATATCGATCAACGGTTGAGATCCTTTCGGAGGATCCAGGGTCTGGGATGACCGTGAGATGTGAGGAAGAGATGTCGACTTTAAGTTGGGCCTCGAATGTGCATTAAGTTAAGTAGCGAGCAGATCTGGACGTCCAGAGTCCACCCGCCCATATCTACGGTCGAGACTTCATTCTAGATCCCCCTTGTCGTTCTTCCTTTAGCGGTGAGGGGGGGGTCTGGAATCGGACGTGCAACTCTCGAACGGTCGATATTAATTCACCTTGATCAACGGTGCTTAGGTGAATTCTGGACCCCCCTTGTTTTTTTGTCGTTAATAAGAAGGGGGGTCCGAAATAGTGTGGTGTGCGAAGTGGGGCCCCTCCTGTGGAGCGTTTCCCTCTTGCCACCTGTACTCCACTCAACCGCACGACAGGGCCCATTCCTATTGGCCAGTCGCTATCCCTGTCAGGGTTCTGCGGTTGCAGAGTCGAACGATTCGACATTCCTGTAGCACCGAGTCACGAAATACTGAGAGGAGCCATGGTTATTTGACCTGTGATCATGACCCAAGATCACATGGGAGAAGACAGAGAAAGAGCTATCTTACACTAGGCCTCCGTAGATATTTCGGGGGCTCTGACTCTGCAGAAAATCAATGAAAAATTTGATTATGGTAGTGGGTGTGTTACAAATTGGTATCAGAGCATGGTTACAACACTTGGCCTGCTTGGGATCAGGTACAAGCTGCGTAAGAAGACGTTGTTATCTGCATTTTCTCTTTAAGAAGAAGGATTGCATAATGAAACTGTAATCTGGGAATTTTTCTGTAACCCCTCAGTTAAAATAATAACTACTCTTCTAGGAGTAGGGATGCACTGATCGTTATCATTGATAAGATCTGAGTGCAAATGATAGAGGTGGAATAAAATTGTGCCATAAAGACGCATGAGCCAGACAAGGGACATGAACTACGTTGTCTTGTTTTAGTGTTACGATGGCTACCTACTAAAGTAGGTAGAGTCTCTTGCAATTGAGATGGCTGGTTAGATAAGGATTAAGACCCCAAATGAAAAACCCCTATTGTATGAGTGTACATGTGAAAATATGAATTATGTACTGGGTATAAATAAATATAAATATTGGCTAACAACCAGCGTTTGTCTTTTCACCCAAGTAAACGATCAGCCGCGGGAATTTACGGACTCAGAGAATGGTGACTCACCAAGAGATGGGAGAAGGCTCCCACAATAGAGATGAAGAGTCTGATTAAAGAAGAGCAGTAGGGACCCCTCCAGATCTAGCTGAGAATGTGAGGAGTCTCATGGTCGAATTGCAAAGTTGCAAGGCCGACAATGAAAGGATGATGAAAGAACAAGAAAAACAAACTGAAATTAATGCAGTTTTACTGCAGAGCTTATCCGACCTACAACAACAAATACAGCATGAACCCGAGATGCAGAAACATGGTCATATCAGTGGCCATACTGAGAGGAGCACCTCAAGGAAGGTCCACCCCAGAGGTAAAGGACCAGTGACGGACGATTCCTCTGAGAAGGAAGCTGGCGACTCGGAGGGCTCTTCCACCAGCAGAACCAGTTCCTATTCCCAAAAAAAACAGAAGAAGAAAAAATTCTCCAAGGGTTATAAACTGGAGGAATTCAGAAAGGCCAAACCACCTTCCTTTGATGGTGAGATAAAGAAGGGATAGGAAGCAGAGGCCTGGCTACTTGGACTGAAAAAGTACTTCAGATTCCATGACTTCTCAGAAAATTTGAAAGCCTGAGTGCCCACTTTCAATATGAACGGAAAAGCTTCCATCTGGTGGGAAGATCTTAAGAATGTAAAAGGGGTCCACGAAGAGGACCTGTCCTAGAAACAGTTTGATAAATACTTCCGGAAGAAGTACTTGTTGGAAAAATATTTCGACAAGAAGACAAAAGAGTTTTATGAACTCAAACTGGGGCAACTCACTATAGAGGAATATGTCAACAAATTCCTTGACTTATTGAGATATGTACCCTACATCAAAGCAGAGAAGGTGAAGGTGCAGCGCTTCATCAGTGGGCTACCCAAGGAATACCGGAACAGAATTGAATTTGATGAGCCAAAGACCTTAGAAGACACTATTCGAAAGGCAACATATTGTCATGAACAATATGGACATCGGGCAGAGTCTCGTTGAGACTGGAAACAGAAGAGTGGTTCGAGATTTTAGAAAATGGGGATTAAGTCCCCAGGATTTAAGAACTACAAGAAGAACCCCAGAATGAACTTTCCAGCTCGGAGTGTACTCCAGCAGAACTTTCCCTCATCAGGCGGAAATAAAACTTCTGGACCTATACCAGTAAAGACTGATAACCCAAAGAAAGAACCTTTGAAATGCTAGGGTTGTGGAGAAGAACATCTCCTAAGAGACTATCCACACCGACAACAAAACAGTCGGAAAGTTTATAACATTCAGGAAGCTACCACAGTCAATGATGTGGCAAGGAGTGTGCCACAGATTTATGCAGCATTGGATAATAACCAAGCTGACCACCAAGCTTCAGTGGTGGAAATAGAAGGTATGATTTTCAACCATCTGGTGTCTGTTTTGATTGAACCTGGTTCAAATTTGAGTTATATAGCCCCTAAAGCTGTTGATAAGTGTAAACTACAGCCACAAAAACAAACCAATCCATGGTTGGTACAATTAGCCACTGGCACCAAAAGAAGGGTAGCAGAGGTCATACCAGCTTGCCAATTAATGTTGGGTGAATTCCCCACCCAAGCAACCCTTAACATATTACCCCTGGGATCATACGATCTGTTGATTGGTATGGACTGGCTGGTTGCCCATAAAGCCAAATTGGACTGTTACCATAAAACCTTAGAATGTGTGAGCAAAGAAGGAAAAAGGATAATCCTTCAAGGGATCTGAAAACCTGTCTCGGTGAGACAAATATTAGCCCTGCAAATGAGAAAGTATTGCCAAAAGGGATGTCCCCTATATGCAATACAGGTGTTGGAAACAATGGAAGGTGACAAACCTAGCCTTGAAGACCATCCTACCCTGAGAGAATACAAAGATGTGTTTCCAGAAGAGGTACCGGGTCTACATCCTAGAAGAGACATTGACTTCTCGATAGAACTTGCACCAGGAGTGGTGTCGGTGTCTAGGACACCCTACCGGATGAGTACACCTGAGTTAGTTGAACTCAAATTACAATTGAAAGAAATGATGGATAAGGGTTATATTTGAACCAACGTGTCTCCATGGGGAGCAGCAGTCTTGTTTGTGAAGAAGAAGGACGACACCCTTAGACTGTGTATAGATTAAAGACAACTTAATAAAGTAACCATAAAGAACAAGTACCCCTTGCCCAGGATCGATGATCTATTCAATCAGTTGGGAGGTGCGTCTATTTTCTCAAAGATTGACTTGTGGTCGGAATACCATCAAGTCTGAATCAAGGGTCAATACATCCATAAAACTGCTTTCCGGACACAGTATGGTCACTATGAGTTTGTGGTAGTGTCATTTGGGTTAACCAATGCCCCTGCCACTTTTATGTGCTTAATGAATAATGTACTCAGTAAATTTCTAGATAAATTTGCACTAGTTTTTATTGATGATATATTAATCTACTCTAATAATAGAGAAGAGCATGAAGAGCATCTTAGACTTGTGATGAAAGTGCTAAGAGAGCATCATCTCTATGCTAAATACAACAAATGTGACTTCTTCCAGAAGCAAATACATTACTTGGGACACGGTCTGTCCGAGGAAGGGGTAGCAGTAGATCCTGACAAGATCAAGTCTATCATGGAATGGCCTACCCCAAAGGATGTTTCAGACATTAGATCCTTTATGGGATTAGCAGGATACTATAGGATATTTATAAAAGGATTCTCTAAGATTGGTTGTCCAATCACTGCCCTCCAGAAGAAAGGGACAAAATTCCTATGGACATAGAAATGTGAAGAAAGATTTCAAACCCTGCAACATCTACTGACCCATGCACCTGTGTTGAAAATCGCTGACCCAGAAGCTGACTTCCTTGTGTGCACAGATTCCTGTAAGGAAGGGCTCGGAGGAGTCCTTATGCAGGAAGGAAGTGTAATTTGCTATGAATCCTGAAAATTGAATGAACATGAAGTCAACTATGTGACTCATGATCTAGAACTGGCTGCCATAGTGCATGCCTTGAAAATGTGGAGGCATTACCTCCTGGGAAGAAAATTCATACTTATGACAGATCATTGTGGATTGCGATATTTGTTTGACCAACCAAAGCTCAATGCCATACAAGCTAGATGGATGGCCCTCCTTACCGAATTTGATTTTGAAATCAAACACATTAAAGGGAAATAAAATAGGGTGGTCGATGCCCTTAGTAGAAGCATGAAAACAATTCACCTGGAAGCGGTGAGTACCTGCGAGACAGATGTCAAGAACAGAGTCAGAAATGCACAAGAGACAGATCCCTTCGCTCAGACCGTGACCCTGTACCTACAGTAAGAACCCGCTGGAGTAAAATATGAAGGCTACCAGATGACCGAAGGAGGTCTTCTCACTTACAAAGATAGACTGTATATTCCAAATTGTGACGACTTGAAGAGGTTCATTATGGATGAACTACATAAAAGACCATATATTGGTCACCCAGGATACCAGAAAATGATCACTGCCACCCGGAAACAATTTTATTAGCCTGGATTGAAGAAATACATAGCCAAATATTTGGCCTGATGCATAGAGTGCCAACAGGTTAAAGAAAAACATCGACACCCAGCAGGACTATTGCAACCTTTACCCATCCTAGAATGGAAATGGGAAACCATCTCCATGGATTTTATCACTGGATTGCCAATTTCAACTAAACAGAATGACGCCATTATGGTAGTGGTGGATAAACTGAGCAAGTCTTCTCATTTCATCCCCATCAAATCAACTCGCAAGATGATAGATATCACCCAGGTATTCATGAAAGAGATATTCAGGCTACACGGTATGCTGAAAGAGATAGTGTCTGACAGAGACACAAAATTTACTTCCAATTTTTGGAAATCACTTATGGCTGGTTTAGAGACCAAATTGTTGTTTAGCACCGCCTATCACCCTCAAACTGATGGACAAACCAAAAGAGTGAATCAAATATTGGAGGATATGTTAAGGATGCATGTAATGCATCAACCCAGAAAATGAGAAGACTACCTGCCATTGGTAGAATTCGCCTACAACAACAGTCCTCTATGGTAGGCCGTGTAATACTCCAGTCAGCTGGAGTAACCCTGTAAATAGGATTTATTTTGGACCCGATATGTTGAAAGAAATGGAACAACAAGTGACTTAGATAAAACAAAATCTGAACGTCGCTCAGAACCGACAGAAAAGTTATGCCGACCAAAAGAGAACTCCAAGAGAGTTCAAAATGGGAGACCATGTATATCTCATAATTAAGCCCAGAAAGAGTTCCCTGAAAATGGGAGCTTGTGCCAAGTTGGCACCTCGGTATTGTGGACCCTTTGAGGTTCTAGATAGAGTGGGACTCGTAGCCTATCGGATAGCACTTCCTCCCACAGTAAAAGCACATAATGTTTTCCATGTTTCATTACTGAAGAAATATGTACATGATGCTAATCATATAATTGACTGGTCTGTGATCCAGGTGGAACCGAAGGGAGAATTTCTACCAGAACCCCAATGCATATTGGACAAAAAGGAAACCCCACTCCGGAACCGAACCATTGCATAGTTCAAGGTGTAGTGGAAATATTTTGGCCCAGATGAGGCTACATGGGAAATGGAGGATGCCATGAAACAGGCATATCCGATTTTGTTTACATCAGTACATGCATGACATGTTGATAGATAGAACATCGAGGATGATGTTCCTTTAAGGGGGAGGGAATTGTAACACCCTGTTTCCCCCAGTTTGTAAAAATAACTGGACTGACCAAGAACTGTGGCAAACTCAGAAATGAGAATGTGTGATGTGAATGGACCTTGTGGAAAAGGTCGATGAATGTGAATAATATTATGAATTTATATTGCAAGGAGTAAAGGGCTCAGAATAATATTATGAATTTATATTGCAAGACTGTTGAGAGGGGATATGCTGGAAAAGAGACCACGATGGATGAAGAAAGGCGGTGGAAGGCACCTGGAAAGGGGGCATTAACTTCCACCGAAAACAATATTGTATTTGGACTTCACTGGCCTGGAGAACCAAAAGCGGCTCGCTGGCCCCGGATTAAATGTCTCGCAGGCTGGTAGGTGGATGACTCCTCAAGAATTTATGAGGGATGGGAGGTGAACCGCCCATCCGTAGAGCCGTTAGGCGTGACCAGCATGAGGTAAATCATACCACATGCAACCTCGCAAGAGGATAAGGCATGGGGGAGAAGCGATTGGGGGCAGACACGAGGGGAGGAAGAGAACTCTGGCGATATGCAGAGTGAGTGATAGCAGGGAGGAAGGAGAGTAACCTTCGCTCCTATTCACTATAAAATAGAGACGCAGTCTCATAGCATCGTGGTCTCAGCTCGGGGGTGGC
>CBVK0100300794.1:0-12997 GCA_900067695.1 Picea abies
AATGCATCCATCAACTCCTTTGTTGTATTTTCTTTCGAAATATTGAAAGCCAGCGACACTGCCACGCTCAGCCGTATCGTTCCTAGTGCCTTTCTGTCAAGAACCTCCCATTCTTCGTCCTTCATGGCCACCCACTTCTTTGCTATTCCGACCAATGGTAGGAATATATCCTTATGATATAATTAATCTTCCATATTCATCTTCAATAACTGGTAGTTTTGGCCATTAAATTTCTTGACCCTAAACTTTTCATCTTCCACCATTGCTCCCACTCGAACTGGGAACCCTCTTTTCCTGCGATTTACCTTTCACTTTGATACCAGTTGTTAGAAAAATAGGATCAAGGAGCAATAAAATAAGACAAATGCGGAAATAAAAAACAAAATATACATAATATAATAGAGACACAAATATACATGGTTCACCCAGTGTGGGCTACATCCATAAGAGAAATTGCCAGGTCCTTCCTTTATTATTATCCAGCAAATGAAGGGATACAACCTATAACACACGTACTATAACTTCTTCTTCTTTCTCTCACAGTCTCCTCTCTCAGAATAGAATATTCACAATGACACATAGCTGCAATACATTTCCCTCATAAAAGAGGGTTTCCTTCTAGGGAAAAAAACCCTAACATAAATTCTACCATCAAATCTGTGACCTTATAATGAACAGTCGAGATTTAATATGAAATTACAATATGCATTTACAAGGAAATTTTTCCTCCGGGGTCCCGCTTGCCCCCGGATCCCCCAGTCGATGGGATGAGCCCCCCGGACCGCGTGGAGGGGTGTACAATATTCCGAGGTGTACACTCTTCATGGGGTATAAACATGACTGAAAACAAAGACCTATGAAACAGGAAGATAATCAGGCTCCATAACCAACATATGGTGAGTGTGTAACTGATTCCATTGTAGATTATTCTCCTCAACTATACTCTTCTTCATAGAGATCTCAATATATTCGAACAACATGTTCAACGATGCCTAGATACACCCTATCTAACAACACAACACTTTGCATAGAGGTAACAATTTCTTCTTTAGAGAGTTCTTTGGAGGCAATCAGATCCACCCTTGATCCAATAGTCAAACTCTTGATTGTCATGTTGGTCTCTCACCTTTGCAATGGACTAATGCAAAGACAAAAATATACGATTCATCAATGAACAACCAAATCACCAACATAGACATTGGAATCTCATCAAGAGCTCACCATTACACAACAATCTTAAGGCATTATTCTGGAGTAGAAAATGCCTGTTTGATCAACCTCTTAGCACACAACATCAACCTCTTTCATGCTTGATTGAACTAATTTCTCACTCATCTACAACAATTGTGATATTGAATCCATTATTCACACAAAAACTAAACTACAACATCACAATATTTTATTAATTATACTTTGAGCACTATGGTCTGTGCATACACTAACATAGAACCTTATTTATGTACTTACATGGAACACCCTATAGCAAATCAAAGACGACAAACTCACATTGTTTATGATATCCTTACACTGCCTACTTTATCCTCAACTATATAGAAAGGATCACACATCATCGATTCTCAACTTCTTGGTCTCTCTCACGATGGAGTCAACCATATTATAGAAAAATAGACACAAATAGAACATAGAGAAGGAATGTTATACAAAGCCACAATGACACATTGTCAAAGGTTTGTAGAGATCTTTATTTATAATGCATGTTGTCTACATAAGTCAACTGGGGTTGGTGGTTTCCTTGACTTTGTTTCTATACTAACTCTCACAAGCACCACCTAAGGTTTTTTGAATTTGTGATGCTTCTACAAAGTGTTTCCCAATTTTTGTTAATCCATGGCAGTGTGATGCACAATACCAAAGGTGAATGCACTCTATTCTTGTAGATAAATCCTAATTGGTGATACTAGCATCAACAGATGAGGCAAAAAGCACCAACTCTCCAGGAGACACTAGTGCATCCCATCTAATCACAGCTAGAGACTGTGATCAATTTATAGATTTAAAATACCCTAAGTTGCAAACTATATTAATCCTTCATTTTTCTGGAACCCCCCCCCAAATTTACCGTTACCACCTAGCATAGACACATTGATTCCCATGACCGCCATCATATTCACCATCCCCCAAACAAGCAATGATGCACTCAAGAAAGTGTTCAACAAGCTCCATGACCTCATAGTCTTTTGCATCACTAATAATCCCAACCTCCTCCTGCTATATCTGTTGTAGCTTGCTAGGCTACACAAAAGGTGGCATCGAGCTATGAGTTGATAGCAACAAGTCCCTGTACATCAACCAACTTGGAGATGCTTCCCACTATCAAAACCTGGAAGTGTATTTTCATGTGGCCGATAGAAGAGGGGAACAATCCATTTAAGTTAGAGAACAGAGATATTTTCCTCGTTGAAGGATGAGTATTTTTTATGGTACTATTCCTTGGATTTCTCAACAAAATGATTGAAAAGAACCTCATTGAAATGCCTACTTCCCATGTCAAAAGCATGAGCTAGGGTATTCAATTGGCCTTTCTTTAATGCAATATTCAACAATTACTTCAATTGGCCTTTCTTTAATGCAATATTCAACAATTACAACATTTCATAAAACATTTTCAGGAAAATCCATCTTGTAAACATCGTGGGCCAAGTTGATGGCTATAATCTCATGCATCAAGCATGGGGGATTTAGGTTAACAATGGTGGCAACATTCAAGACCATTTTTCTTTGAAATCATTGAAATAAATCAGTATCTCAATACATCAATCAACAACCTCCTATTGAAGGGGCATAATTTCCCTTCAACAGTAAGGGATACTCCCCGATACATGATCCCAATTAGACTATGCACCATTTGGTTTAGGAGACCCATCCGGATTCGATCCCAATTAGACTATGCACCATTTGGTTTAGGAGACCCATCCGGATTCTGACCCGACAAGAATTACTGGTTATGAGGGGTGATTGGATGGTTGGTGAATGCAAATAAAAATGTAAATGCAATTAAAATAAGTGCATAAATGAATGTAAGTATCCTATTCTAGCTAGGAGGAATCTACAATGACCAAATGAGTAGCTAAAAATGGAACTAATCTATGCAAATAACTCTACTCATATAGTTGTCACGAAGTAGCAAAGTTAGACAACACATGTACGCAAATACATAACCATATGAGTCTAAATCATGCTATCACGTACATAAGAAACTCATATTCTCAGGACAAAACATAATAAAGAATAACAAAGCTGTGAGAATGATATCAATTTGTATAATAAAAGTCTATAGGAAAAAATGTATTCATACAACACATGTAACTAGTTCACATTCTGCTTAAAGTAGTTCAAAACAAGAAACCATTTACAACAATTATTCTCTCTACCAAAATTGGCCTTAAGGGCTTCTCAATTTTAGTTAACACAATAGTTTTTCACAAAATAACTAAGTGAATGTAAAATGCTCAAAGAGCTCCTACAAAATGGGCCTCTTCCTTTATTTATATAAATTATAGTAACTCCTAAAAAATGTCTTCTTGAATTCCACAAGAAATAGTTACAAAAACCTTTCAACTTCCCCATCAATGACTATTGACATGTGTGAGAATGAGGACGAAGTTGATGGTAGTTGGAAAAAGACAAAATATAATATAGTTGTCATCAAATTCATATTTTCTATCTCGTCTTATTCATGTACCCTTGTCTTTGACATAGGCTTCCCAAACCTCATACTAACTGTAGAATGATATGACCCTGCAGTATGAAAGTTCCTCGAGAGTGGATTCATGTGAGGGTGCATTATCGATGAGAGTCTTCATGTCCTTTTCTCAGGTGGCCATGAATGCTTGGATCATAGTATGAAATTTGGCCAGCTAGACAAGGTATTGCTCCATTAACTCAATTGTCACCTTCGTAGTTGCCTCGCTTACCTCTTGGCTTTGATTTGTACTTTGTTGGATTTTTTCAAGGAGTTGTTCCATAGTAATGGTTTTCCCAAGCTCTTCGATGGGAGGAAGGCGTCACTTCTATGTCAAAACTTGTGTTGCTTTATGAATTTGTGTGCAAATTATGATTGATCTAGTCATTTCCTTTTCTGCTCTCTTCCAAGCTTGCTGACACCGATCAAGTGAATCATAATCAATTCTTCTTTCTACCTTTGAGGGGCAAGGAAGCTCGATTGGAGCATCTATACTCTCAGTGATCCATATTTTTATGTCATCTAAGCCCTCTCATATGGTGACAAGTTGGATGTTATTGGTTTGCACATGGAGTTATTGTTTCATTATGTTGGCTTCCAACTGCCAAAAGATATGCAGACGAACATACATATATGTGATAGCCTATTCCAACTCTATTTTGACCTTTTCAGTGCATTCTTTAAATTCTCCTGACTACCCTCGTCTTTCTTTGCACGCTTGAGTTGTTCTTCCCATTCTTTGATCTTGGCATCCTTCTCTTGGTTTTGGCAATACAAGTTCTTAAGGTTCCGCTCTGTTGTTGTGGTGAAGGTAGTGCCAACAGATGTTATGGAAAGAGGATCTTGGCTACCATATTCTGTCACAATAGTCTCTGTGAAGACTACTAATGGATTTCCCCTTGTGACCGGTACCTTCCCGACTTTCTGTTGCACAATCCTACCCGTGGCTTTTCAATATTTGAACTTTTTCAATTTCACCACTTTGTTGGGCTTGTATGGTGTGTGAATCCCCAACTCCATTCCGTCGGTTTGAAGGTGACCACTCAGAACTTCTGATGGTGATTATAGGATGTTTGTATCCATAGGTGAGGTGTCCTTATTAAGAGATTCTTTGTCCCTTTTCCACTGCTCTTACTCAATTGCTTTAGCTGCAACTTCATCTACTGCTCTTTGTTTTGCTGTCACTACCTCTACAACTTCCTATTCGACTGTTTCTTTTGCCTCTCTTTCATCCTCTGCTGCTTTCTCAAAAATATCTCTTTCCTCTACTTTTTCTATTGTTGTCACTGCTGTAGCTTCAACTTAAGCTTTTTCACTGGCTTCTTCGATCTTTCTCTTATTCTCAGCAACGCCCTCCTTCTTATTTTGGAACCTTTCTTTCTTCCTTATTTTCTTGTCAGCTGTTGGTTCCTCCTCCTCGACCTATTCATAATGTGTAGATGTATTTGCAGTAGACATTTTTGATACCGCCTCTTCTTCTTTTATTCGTGCTTCTTCAAATGATTTCTCTTCATTAACTATTCTTCCTGTAGGTCTTCCGTACCTTTTTGCAATAACTTGATCGTACATTCTGGCACCACAGTGAACCTCTTCCTCCTCCCAAGTAGCCAAAGTATATTCCCAAGTGTGTTTGATTTGACTACAATAATCCTTAAATACTTTCTTGAGATTGTGCCTCCAGAATCTTTCTACTTCGAAGCGATATGCTAGTGGCATATCGAGTTCAGCCTGGGCTTGTTTGATGCATTTGAATGAGTATGCATTGACCCATAATGACAATGGGGTCCAGATAGCCTTCTTGTCTTGATTTAATGTTGACTTGAATCCATACAGTTTGATACACGATTTCTTGGAGCCCTAGTATGTCGACACAAATCTTGGGAGCATATGGGGAGCTTTGGTTCTCTGCATATCCTTATGTAGGTTTTGTGCTCCATGAGGTACCAGTTCCCAATCTTTTGATTATTGCCAATGATTTGTCTTTCATACACGAGGTTGGTGCACAAAAGATGAGCTCATACATAGGTTCTAAGAAGTGGTTGTATATCTTGTGGTATTCCGTTATATATTTGTTCTCCCAGAGCACCTTATAGTAAATATGTATGGATGAGTCTCTTGGTTTCCAGGCCCAACCCATCTTAGGATATTGATGGGGTATGCACATAATATCCAATAGATAAGACACCATATGGAAACTTGGGAATTTTCCATGTTTGGTCTCTTTGACAACTGTGATGGATTCTACTAAGATTATTGATAAGATATCAACCCATTTGAACATTGACCCTTCATCTGCACAGTAGTAGATCAAGGGAATTAGGGACAGTGTGAATTTGGAGGCATCTTGTTCCCCATACAACCTGCAAAGCATCACCACGATGTATTGATATGGTGCTCTAAGCGCAATAATCAGATACTTGCTAGACGGTATAAGCTTGAAAATTCTATCTGGCTTGTACCAGATTTTGAACAGTTCCTTTGCTTTGTGTAGGAACTTGTTGAGGAGTTCATCATCTAATGATCCAGTTCCCTTTTCCAGATGATAATATTTGGCCAGATTGGATGCTTGGAATGACACTATAGGATCCCCCTTAGCATTGAGTATGCATCGATTGCCTAGATCCATGTGCTTAAGGATCCATGAACTCGTGTCTACATAAGGGAACACTGCGACACAAACTATTATCCTATATAGTCCTGAACTCCAAATGTTTATGAAGATTCTAAGTTCATCCCAGTCTTAGGCATCCACGAGGAAGTTTTTCTGTTTGAACATCTGAAAAACCTCACCCCTTTTGAGTGGATATTCCCATTTCTCTAAGAGCCACGTAGTGTCGTTATAGACGACACCTGGGGAGTTAGGCTCTTCTTTCTGTTGACTTCTAATTCCAGAGGCCTTTGTCGTAGGTGCCTTGCTTGTTATCTTCTTGCATGATGACATCTTTGAATCCATGACACACAGTCATAATTAGTGCATAAAACCAGTAGTCAAAGATGATGAGAAAGTAAACATGAAGCGTAAGTTCCTATAAGCATATAAAACTTGAGCATTTGAGCAATAAATAGATGTTAAAGATAAATTCCTCAATATAAACCTGTGTCCATTACCTAAGGAATCACTCGAGTCAATTTGAGGGGAGAATTCATCTTTTGAAGAAGATAAGATGATTCGGGACATGGCAAAAGTTTAATGAGAAAACCAAGTGGATTGACGAAGTTGATGCCAACTTGGCCAATGAAGAAAAGTGGAACCGACATTGAAGATGGTAAGTGCTCCGATATGTACCAGAGGCTTTCTTAATAAGTCAGCCGACAACAATGTAATATCAGAGCAATTATTAGGAACTCTTCCGATTACATCGATGAAGTTGTTTCCAAGGTCGCCGATAAATCGAAGGTGTTCGTGTTAAGTATACCAGTGAACAAGACTTCATATCGGCACAGTTTGTGTTAACCTCATCATAATGTAGATTTAGAACCAGAGTAAATTTTGGAAAGTACGCCGGTGGAGTCGGAAGGGTTTGTGGCAAGTTCTTTGACTACACCGACGAAGTTGGTGTCAAAATTGTTGATATATTGGAGGGGCTCGTATTAACTCTTCCGTTATGCTACTAGAAGCGCTTGTATTAATTTCGCTAATGAGTCGGGGATGAATATCAGAGGAGTTTGTATTAACTCCTCCGATGAGTCTGGAAGCGAACACAATAACTTCACTGGTTGTGCATCGGAGACTATGGTGGCAACCTTGCCGATTGCACGAGTTTTTTAAAGATTTGGTTAAGTGTTGGATGAGGAAAGGGCTCAATCCTTGCCAACCTTGGTGCATATCTCTGGTATGACAAGGGGTTTATGTCGATGTTGGTTGTGCGAAGTTTGACTAAGAACCAGAAATGAGAACATGTTAGGGTTTGAACCAATCTTGGGGAAGAATATTGGTTAGGGCACCTTGTATGGACAGGGAACAAATCGTGGCATTGGTGCGACTGGGTTGGGTTGATGAGGTAAAACCTCCAGTGTTATGAGGGGAAAAGGGATTCAATGACCAGGGTACGCGTAGGTTGTATGGAAAATTAGGCATGGTTGGGATGCGATTAGGGTTTCCTATAGAGGCATGGTGGAAAGAGACACCGACACTGGAGACCATAGTCGAGGTATGGATAGTGGATAACGAGGTTGAGGCGTTGACAGATAGGTCCAATGGTACATGCTACTAGAGACAAACCCTAACCTTAATTATGTGGGTGAATATCAAAATGTAGAGTAAGATGCATTTTCCAGGGCTTACTTAGCAGTTAGACAATAGATGGACAACTGGGTAAGTTGGAGGATGAATACTCTCATGGTACGATAGCTCGTCAACCAGATCAGTCGACGCTCCCCTTTTCTCCTTCGTGATAAGAAAATGATAACCAAGATGGAGGGGAAGCACTTCTTTTATAGACATGGTGCAAAATTCGAGATAACCGAAGGGGTTGGGATGAACCAGACCGATTGTTAAGGTCTCATCGGGGGCGAAGTTTGGAAGTGGTCTGATCATACCAGATGAGTTGGTGGTATGATCTTTGGTGTACACCAGAGGTGTTGACAAGAACTCCTCTGGTGGCATAGTTTTGTACGTTGACAACATTGGTGGGAAATCCTCAGGTATGTACCGAAGCATATAACGGGAAGTCTGCCGATGGATTTGTTTGCGTATCAGAGGAGTTTACAAGAAGTTCTATGGTGTGTATCGGGGACATTCTTATGAAATTTTCTGATGCATTGAAGAAGTTCAAGGGAAATCTTCCGATGGACCAAAATATGTCTAAGTGTCAAACTCAAACAAAACCAAACCAAGCTTGAAAGGTAAAGCAATTTCATCAAAGGGGAATGAGGAGCTTCAGTGTAGGTCAAGCGAATGAGCAGTCTTGTAGGTAAGTAAAGAGGTTTTTCAAGTCAAAACAAGAGGGGTCCCATTTTCTTGGCCAAAAATTACTTAACTGGCAAAATCAAAAGAAAAAGGGAAGGTGTTGATGCCTGGCATAACAATAGGTTGCTTGATGGAGAATTCTAACATACAATAAGTCATAAAATTTATCTCACTTGCACTAAATGCTGACATCCTTTCAAAGTTAAGACTCATCCCTTTGCCATGCTTGGAGTAAGGAGGAGGAGGTACGATATGGAAGACTTGATTTAATTCCCACTATGATGCCTTTAAATCCCAATGCCACTTGTCTAATAATTTGTGTTGCATGCCACTTCCAAAGTTTGTGAACAATACTTCAAGGGGGATAAAATAGGGATGGGACCCTCCCATTTTTGACAACATTATGCAATTCAACAGGGTTCTAATATTTGCCATAACATCTACCAGACTATTTTGGGATTGGATGATTGGAAAAAACCCAATAGAATTAAAATAATTTGTCACACCCTATATTCTAAGGGTTAATTTAGAAATGATAGTGTCTTGCGATGTCAAGAGATTTTGCATTTGGCAAATTCCGATAGAGGAATCTTTCACTGCGATAAGATTATCGATCCTTATTATCTTAAGGATAAGCAGACTTTGATACAAGGCCGAAACTTCAACTTGGTTGTTAGAGGATATGCCTAGCCCTAATCATAATTAAGTTCACTATTTTCCTCAGGGTTAAAAACAACCCTTCGCACCTCATTTCAAACCAATCCAAGTAACACCTTATATTTTTAGACATGCTATGTATCTCTCTATATTATTTACAACTTCACTGAAATTTAATTACCCAAATGGCTCTCGTGTCTCAACTCTTCTATTAAATGGAAAGTATTTTAATCTTAATTATAAATATATTTAACAATAATACTATGTATATTGTATAATATAATATGGATAAAATAAATTAAAATGATTTTAAACTTTAGATTCTTTTATTTTTTTATCTTTGAATAATAAAAAATGATAAAATGAAATGAGATTTTTATTTTTATTTTTAATTTTTTAAACATTTAAGAAAGTAAGGTAGGATATGTATACTTCTGAAGATTTTAGTAAAATCCGTAACCCTAGGGAGTACCTTATCTCACAAACAAAATGATTTCATACACCAATTTGATATATCACTTGTAACCTTAAAATTAAATTATTATTATAATAATAATATAACAAACCTAAACTAAATTAAAATAATTTTTAAGTTAAATTTTTTTAATTCTTTAATAATAAAAACTGTCACCAATTTGATATATCACTTGTAACCTTAAATTTAAATTATTATTATAATAGTAATATAACAAACCTAAGCTAAATTAAAATAATTTTTAAGTTAAAATTTTTTAATTCTTTAATAATGAAAACTGTTAAAATGAATTGAGATTATCTATCTTAATTTTTAATTTTTTAAACATCCAAATTTTACCTCAATTTCTTCTCATTATTTTTATTCGATCCCCATTTCAATGTTTAATACATCCCAAGTTAAAATGAATGCTTAGTTAAATAAATAACATCATCCGCACTAAAATCAGATTCGTATGGGTGGAAAGAAATTTTGACATTTTGGGGTGATTGAATGGTTGTGATTCAGTACGGGTGGATCAACACTTATCTACTCAGGCGTTCATTCAAATAGAAAACACATACGACTACCAATCACAAACACCTATTCAATCTGGAAGAGGAAAGAACCGTGAACCCCTCCATTCTTCCCGCCTGCTAGAACCACAGGCAGGCTTTGCAAGAGTTTTCATCGTGTTTTGAAAAATATATAGCACCAGAAAGTAAGTTATCATCCATATCCGAATTGTATATTTTGGAGGAAGAAATGTTGACAGGAAGCATGGTGAATACGGTGGGAACAGGCCTCTCTGTAAGGCAATTTGCTAATTTAAGCGGGTGTACTAAAGGAAGTGAGTTTGCTTCTACAATTGGGGGTATAAACTTTAAGCTATTCACTGACTCCAATACATGCAAATACAAAAGGAGGTCAGGAGAAAGCCGCCTTCTTGTGTGGGCTTCTGCCAAAGCGGAGGAGATAGAAGTAGAGGCAAAAGACAAAGCCAACTTACTCCGGGTATGCAATCTCTCCTTCTCATACCCACATGGACACTATTATTATCCTGGCCAAATCTAGGCAGTGTTCCATGGACTTTTACTGGTGTCAAAGAATGGCGAGGAGGAAAAAAACCTTTTATTTCTGCTTGAATGTATTGATTACTCTGGTAGCTGGCTACCCGTTAAGGCAGGCTGAATATGCAATTCAAGTTCATAAATTATTATTAGTCAGAAGACACAAGAGAATAATTTTGTGAAATAGATTTTGGGCTTGTTTGCACTGAAATTTTAGTCTTTGAGTTGCTGACCCAGTTCTGATTCACACTGACCAGCTGATAAGTCACTTTATATTTGCTCATTGGGTGCTGCTGATAGTTATTATGTATGTAACTGTTTTTTTGTTGTGAGCTACAATCTGGTAAAGGCTGGGGTAATCCATCAACTTTTTGCCTGTATCCCCGTGTGTAACATCGTGTTGAATCTAGATGGTGCATTGGGTGCATTGATTAGGAACACTAGCACATACCCATCTAAACCTTGGTCTGTAATGCATCTTGAGGTTCCGAAATTCAAGGATGCATATCGGGAGTTCACACAAATGACTGATGTATCAAATAATATGACTTGAGCTTCCCAACCTTGAGACGCATTTCGGACTTGGTTTTAGATGGGTGTGTGCTGGTTGCAAACAATTACAACGAGACACAAGAGGTGAGCTGAGTCGGTGAATGCAAGGTGTTGTTATAGTCCCCACCAGGGTTCGAACCTCACAGGAAGTGGCTGCTGTGCTATCCACAAGTGGGCCATTGTCCTGCCCAGGGGCTGTTAAATCCGGCTGCATGGTGTACAAGATAAGCATCGTCCCACCTCTTGATAGGTGGTGGATGCTCGCCACCGTGGTACGTTAAGGAAGCATCTAAATAAAAGCAAAAATAAAACAACGACAAGTGTCCTAAAAAGCTCAATCTGGGCACTTTAAGTTAAGTATAAGTAGTTGTTTTAGCTGACCTAATGCAATACCTGTGCAAATCCAAGAAATTTACCAGTGGCTACACAATAGCTAATACATTGCTAGCTAATTTGGTGTAATAGAAAAAATGTAATTCAATATTCAACGTTAAACAAAATGATCAAGAAGTCTACAAACTTTCTTTTGCTTTTAACTACCTCGTCTACAAGGTCAGACATTGATGTTGGGTATTACTGACCAGGGAAATAATTTGTGGAGAGATATTGCTTTATTTAGTGTGGAATTTTATTACAAACAATTGGATAGACAATGTTCAACGAAATAGGGTATTTATCGTTCATTCTTTGGTATACAAAAATGGGCTATCCGAGAATAATTCTGTTAAGCAGTATGCTTTTTGTGTTACCGTGCACAGTAAAGAACAATGTTCCACGCCCTTGGCCTCATCCATTTGCCAAAATCAAGACGTTTTCAAAGAGGAGATTGCTTTGTCATGGATTTTGTTGATTTGGACGGGCTTTTAATCTTCTTCAATGATGGCACAAGTTGGGATTACCATAGTTGATTGCAATTGGATTGGACTAAAGTTTGTGTTTTTATTTAGAAGAATAGAACTTGCAGAACTTATTTATAACAACATGGCTCCTTGTTGCTTCCTTTTTGTCTATATCACAGCTCCACCCTCAGACTCAAAAGGTTGAAAGATAGGCATATGTACCTGTAATGGCTTCAATACTTCTAATATTGAGCACCTCAGTCTGGAGTTGAGAGCTATCAATGGGAAAAAGAAAAGGATTAAGAATAGAGCCATGAGCTTTTGATATGACTAGATATTTCAGTTTAAGAGTTCAGCAACTTGGCTCCAACTGATGGACAATCACATATGAGAGGTGGAGGCAAAATTTCACTCCACGGCCTAAACATTTTCATTTGACAATCATGGAAGAAATTTATAGGAAAATTTTAGCCAACTCAGAGAAAGCTTAACTCTCTCTTTCAAGTCTTGTTTTACAACTGACTTGTCAAATCAATTATCAAAGCTCTTAAGGAGTACTGAATTTTTTCATAACGGAGTTTTACTAAAACTAACTTGATTTTCTCGAGAAATCAGAGTTTTCTGCATATAGATCTAATGGAGGATTCTCCTCTTATGTTGCCATGGAAAATTGTAGACCATAGCATGATGTGCATTTGTGACAAACCAATTGGTCTTAACTGAGAGTTCATTGTTCCCCATTGAAATCAAATACATGATCACTCTCTCTCTCTCTCTCTCTCTTTTATGACAGATGCTTCTTGTTACCCCCCC
>CBVK0100300795.1:0-12997 GCA_900067695.1 Picea abies
TTTCTAGCATTTTATTTCTGTTCTGCATATTTTATATATCTGGTATCTTACAGTGGGCCACTGGGTGACCTCCCTATTTAACTATATCCCCATTGGAAAATTAGGAGGCATATATCTCAATCTCTAAGGGATGCTCCAAATCTAGCAATTGTAGAATAGGAGCAGAGCATAATGATATCTTGAGCCTCTCGAAGTGTTACTTAGCCTCAACTTTCCACAAGAATTTGGCTTGATTGGCTAGCTGGTGTAAAGGATGAGCTAGTTTCTATAAATGAGAGACAAATTTATTAAATAAATTAACTCCTCCCACGAAAATCTAAAGCTCATGTGTAGTGGAGGATGTTGGCCATTGTGCTAAGTCCTACACTTGAGATGGGTCTAGGTGCACCCATGTTTTGTCTAAGGTGAAAACTAAATATTGCACTGTTGCTTTTCCAAAGCACGACTTATTTTCTTTGACCTAAATATTATGTTCTCGTAGTAACTCAAGAACACTATGGAAATGTTGAAGATTCTCTTCTCATGACCCTCTTAAAATCAACATATTATCTAGATAAATAACTAGAAACTTACGGAAGTGAGGTCTGAAAATATCATTAATTAACCTCATGAACATGGCAGGTGCATTGGTCATCCAAAATGGAATAACCAACCACTAAAAAATACCAAACTTGGTCTTGAATGTTGTCTTCCATATTTTATATTCCTTCATGCAGACTTGGTCGTATTTGGCTATCAAATCCATCTTTGTGAAGAAGGAGGTAGCTTGTAAGTGGTCCAAAAAATCCTCAATTTGGGGTAAGGGATATTGGATTTTTATGGTGGATTTACTAAGGGCATGATAATCTGTAAACATAACCCATTATAAGTTCTCCTTTTGGGGAACAATAAAGGTTAGGGATGCACAAGAGATGAGGAGGGTTGGATATTGTAGGATTCCAACAGTTCTCCAATTTTGTGTTTGATATTCATAACCTCTCAGGTAGAAAGGCGATATGATGGTGCATTGGCAGAGAGGCACCATGAATAAGATAAATTGTGTGTTCAATGGACTGATACGGGGGCACGCTCATGGCTTGAATAAAAACATCCTAAAATTCTTGGAGCAAGGGAGTCATTTCGGGAGATGCAGGTTGGTGATGTTATTTGGATTAAAAGGGCATACTAAACATAGATAAATGTCTTTATGGAGACTGAATTGCTTAATCGTTTCCTTACCATTCATAGGTGAGGGTTATTTAAGAGTAGATAAGATGAGAACATATGTGCGCCCCTCATGTTGCAGATGGTACTGATGAGTTTTCACATGGTAGACAATGTGTCGGGCTTGTTGGTAAGGGAGGCCAAGTAACAAATTTATACACAATATAAGGGTGAGAAATCGCAAAACAATGTATCTTGGAAAGGGCCAATAGAAAATGTGATTTCATAGCACTAGGAGACAATAATTGTTAGGGACCTAACCCCTCACATAGATAGACTAATATATTTTCCATGTAATAAATGCCAACATTAGTTAATAACACATAAATATATTTTCCATGTAATAAAGACCGACATTAGTTAGTAAGTCCTATTTGATAAATCTGAACAAGTCAATAGAAGCTTTCACTTCTAGAAATATTTTCTTCCAGAATTTTCTTTAGAATAATGAATTAGTATAAATAAGAGTCAGAGGCATGATTTTTTTTTTTTTTGAGAATTATTGTAATAGATCTATGCTTTGATGGAGGTTTCCCTCTCATAGAGGTAAGTGAACATTGATTTATTTGAATAAAGGTATTATTTATGGTATTTCACTTCTCAATATATTGTTGTTCCATTAATTTCTGTTGAATATTATTGTTTCTACATATTTTATTGCATATGGTACATTACATTAATACGAGGGCTTCCCTTTTATACCCAGTTGAGATATTAAGGATTCGAGTGCAGAGTGTTTGGTAGTTGCAAGCACTAGAGTAGGTCCTGGAACACAAGGTTCCTTTGGATGTTGTTGTCCGGGATGAGAGTGTCCAATTCATTCTTAATTTGATACTTATGGAAAAATAGAGGTACATTAGAGGTAAAGGGTTCCATAGCTATCATCAAGATGAGAGAGGGATCTTCTTTGGTCAGATTTTCAAGAGAGACGATTTATAGTTGGTCGAGGGACTCGAGTTGAGTGAATTTTACAACAAAAATCTTGTTGTTTCGCATATTTTTAAGGGACCGATAGTCAACAAAGGCATGAGAGTTATTCTTATGAAAAGTACACCATGTCACATTTATGGGAGTGGATGGGGAATCAAGGGTAAAAATTGTCTTAGGAGGACCGGGAGTGGGAGGGCCATATCAAATTTGAGGAAAGTGGATTCGAAGAGAAAAATTGTGTTAAAAAACAAAGGGTCATAGGAAGGCCTTGTTCAAGGAAGGACTCTCGAATAAATCAAATTCATGACATAGATCAATTGATAAACTAGAATTGAATTTGATAATTAATACCTCTTCCATATCAACAATGTGCAACTGGATGTGCAATTTGTAGAAGACATCGATGTAGCTCTGGGTGGATTTATTGGATCATTATTGGAGGTACAATCCTTTCATGAGGATTTCATGGAGATAACCTAGGGGATAGAAGTGTTCTCATAAGGCCTAACAGAAACTGTCCTAAGAAGAAATTCATCTAGAGGTTGTAGTCATTGGCTCATTGATCTCAATAACAAATTGACATATTTCAAGTTTCATATCCCACCATTCTTGGGTTATGCTCTCCAATTGAAAAATGGATATCTACAACTTTGTGTCTTCTTAAATCTCTGGACATGTCTTGAAGTAGGTTGAAATACTATGGATCTAGGAATTGATAGTCTCTCCATTCATCTTCCCTACAAATTTGGGCAACTGAAAGCATGTGTTGATTTGCATATGGGTTGGATCTCGTTGTTGATATAAGAAAAGTAACTCATGAAGAGTGAGAGATAATTCCTAAACTAATGTAGACAAAGTGGAGTTTGAATCCTCTACATATTCCTCTCTATGAGGTGAAATGATTTTCATCCACAAGATAACACACTAAGGTGTTGGAGATCCTATAGAGGTATGCACTGGAACCCCTGAGAATGGTGCAATGAAATCCCTTAGAATGGAACATTGAAATTATTAAAAACAAAGACACCAAAGAACCATGAGAAGGGCACACCGAAATCTCTAAGTACAGTATTGATTGTTGAGACTGACTATTGCAAAAAACAATTGTCTGAGATTTATAGATGGTCATTCCGTCTATGTATTTATTGGAAGTAGAAGCTTGCCAAGATTTTTTCTCTGATACCAATTGATCTACAACTCAGATATGAAGAACACACTCACAAAATAAGGTGCAGTAGAAAAACACAATGATAGTAAAAAAATACGAGAAAACACATAACAAGCATGAACATAACATATCAGAAACTGAAAATTACCATCAATCTATTCTAAAAGAGAGGCTTTCCCTTCAATATTATGTCTGGTGAATTTCTCCTCTACCTTATTTGCAATTACAAAGGAATTTGTTTCTTTATTTCTATAGTGCCCTGTTGAAATTAACTAGTAAGCGATGTTTACCCAACAACTGACTGAAATACTAATTATAATTGCTAAAATTCTCTGCTCAACTAGACTGGTGGAGGCCATTTAAAAAACAATGGACTGAAAAAAACTGACACACCAACACTTATTCAACAATGCCTTGCTCAAAAATGCCAGAAAGGGTATATTACAATAGAAATATCTAACTAAAGTATAAACTCTCTTGTGCTATGTGGCGAAGGAAGGGTTGTGCCCTTCCTAGTGGCCCAATTGCATTTAATTTTATTATTATTTAAGTTATAAAACAATTTTAGATCTGTTGTATCTTTATACATGATTTCCTAGAGATGTTTCATCGAGAAACTTCACAACCATATAAGATAACAATAGTGAGAAGAATATTAAAGAAGATTTTCTTCTAATCCCAAATCCAAGGGTCCATTAATTCACAAATGTTTTCAAGTCCATAATAATATCTCCACCCTCCATTTCTCATTTTCTCAATGTTCTAATTGTATTTAAGCTTGTGATGAAGATTGATTCTGAGATATTTGTATGAATCCATTTTCTCTAATCTATTATTGGTATATATGAAATCAATGTAAGTGACATTTTTGGATTTGATTATCATAACTTTTGTTTTGTCAGAGAAAAAATAACTTGAGAATATTTAGTTTCTCGTTAAGGTTATAGGGACTGCTTGCCACAAGAATAATATTTTTGGTGTAAAGAAGAAGGATGGTGTCCCTTCCAAACACAAACATGTTGATACATCATTATTCCTCCAAACAAGTCTCTAATTTATTGATGTATAATCCAAAAAGGGTAGGGGACACAGAACAATCTTTCCTAATTCCTATATTACAATCAATTTCTTCCAACCAACCCTTAATGTTCATAAACTTGGTAATAGTTCATTATTTTATAACCTTATCAAAATAGTTCTCAACTTGAAAGAACTTTTAGATCTTTTAATCTATTCTAGATGTTAATTTTAGGCACTGCATCAAATGATTTTATAATGTTAATGCGACAACACATGAAATTTATTTTATTATTGTGACACACCTCCATAGTGATCCTAAGCACGAAAAGGTGGTCCAAAGTTGAATGATAGGTCCTAAATTCGATGTGGCCTTTAACTCTTTTTTCATAACTTTCTAGACATATCTTGATCGTCTTTTCTAGAATAATCCCATATGCCTTAGCTAAAAGAGGGACTGTCAAAATGGTCCTATAATTAGAGGGGTTGTTTCTATCCTTGTTTTCAAATATAACAACAATGAATGTTTGAGTCGAGGTTTTAGGATAACCTTATTTAGGATTTATTCTTGCTATCCTTTGATGTCCTTATATTTCCCTTTTGTGACCTATTGAACTCCAAAATCTATGTATTTAACAGAAAAAAGCTTATGTGGTCCATGAAATAAGGAGATTTGTAAACAATTTTAAAAGGAGATCTATAATGATTTTTAAGGTAGGAATTATATCCCCTCAAAGGAATCATATTGTTCTCTTTAGTTTTACAAGTGAGAATTTTCCTTCATAATTTATTAGGATCTATCTTAGAGAGGTGTAAAATCGTATCTCACTTTCTATTCATATAGTACAATTATTTATTTTAATCGTGCCTACTTGTCTTGTTGAATTTTAGAGACTTGTTACTAATCGAGATGAGGTCAATCATAAATAATTCAAGCATGATCTTCCTCATTGTGACATCTAGGAGTCTCTACATAAAAAGGATTTGAATTTTATACTCATGACGAGAGACTGGATCATTGTTTTAATCATTTCACCGAACCAAATGGGTGTTTTTCAAATGCAAACTAAACTCCCTCTAATTATCAAAATTCACATGGAACTCATTGACCTGAGAGAAGAAATGTGCATTTTATAGACTAGTATTGAATGGATTGTAACGTTCATCCCATTGTAAGGTTCATCTTCTCCATCTGTAGAACTAACATTAGTGCATATCGACCCAATATAATATGTTGTACAAAACTAAAAATATAGTAATAATAAATTTAGTGTCGGCTAATCATTCACAAATATTTGCATACATACATATATAATGCTATGAAAACAAAATTATACCAACTCTTGGAAGATGAGGAAAATTATGCAATTATATTTGGCACCATTCTATTTTATCGTTTTATCAACCCATATAATGTTATGAAAAACTAAAAATACAATAATATTAAATTTCATGTGGGATAAATCATAATCATGAACAATTATCTCTATATATAAAATACAACTATAAAAATAAAATTATATTAACTATTGGAAGATGAGGAAAGTCAGTCAATTCTATTTGGTACCATTCTTCATTGTCTTTTAATCAACCCACAATGTCAGTCAAGAGTTTCATGATATTGATTATTAACACACACACACACACACACACACACATGCGAGTGTATATCCATCTTAATTCAAGATTTGCATTTTTTTTTTTATCCCTTTGAGTGTTCACTAGATCTAGAGTTAATATGAATCTACTATAATCCATCTCCTACAAATTTCATGAGAAGTATGGTGCTCATCTATACAATTATTGGAGTATCACCTCAACAATACATTTTCTAGAAATGGATCTCATCCAATTCATGCATCAATGTTTCAATCAATGTACATTGATGTCTAAAAAGGATTTTATTACTATATTTGGCCTTCAATACGACCATGAGAAAATATTCAAAGATACACTATATTTTTTCAGGACAAAATGAATCGATATCTAGTATTGGATAGAATTATTCAATCCTATTGAGGAATATCTCAAGAATACATTATTATGGATTTGTCTATATTCTCCTCCCATTAAATTTTGGTAGAGAAACTTCTTGAAGCAATTGTAAATGGAAGAAGGAAATTTATTAAGAGTTATGAAAGCATAATGCATAAATTGTATACTACTAAATTTATGTTTAGAATAACATTTCCTGACCACTATTGAAATTGATTGCTTCAATATACTAACAAAAATGGATTCAAATAGTCAGTTATGAAGAAATTCCCTTATGTCATAGGAAATGCCACATGCTTATTCCCTATGACCATATTATATAGAGTTGTTGGCTTCCTAATCCTCTCCTAAAACCAATAATGTTGGAATTGTTACAACAATGCAAATATGAAAGAAAAACCAACAAATGGTGGTTGTTCAGGTAACCGTGGTAGTTCTTGAACCAATGTTAGTTATGGAAGATGGTGTATATCTACACATTCCTAAGAGTAATTTGCAATTTTTGTAAGCATTTCATGTAATATTTACCTCTGAGTAATAAGAATATTGATACCTTTCCCCGTGGATGTTTCCTTACGCATTGTGCAGGCTTTACCAAATTAATTTTATGTCATGTGTGAACATGTTTTCTATTGTTTATTTTCCAATTATTTTCTCCATATTAAATTTCTACTATATATATATATATATATATATATATATATATATATATATATATATATATATTATATATATATATATATATATATATATATATATATATATAGGCTCATTTTCACAATAAACGGTATCAAAGCCATGAGAAGAAAGATTGTTTGAATGCTCATAGTCAAGAGGAGAAAGATCACTAGAACACTGAGAGCCAAGAGAAGGACATTGGTATCCCAATCTCATGTTGGTGCATTGAGATGAATTGAGGAGAATAACACATATTTCAAAATGGAATTGATAATGGTATATATTACTACACTAAGTATGATTTCTTTCCATAATAAATGAGATGTGTCATCTGCATAGTTGAATGTTTGGTTATGTTTTTCAAAATAGTTTAACATGTTTTAAACATAAACACTCTCCTATCAAATTCTCCATAAATGGTCAGATGTGTTTTGAACCATTACTTGGACCATTGTAATTTTATTGCATCTATTATGAATAAAAGTGGGTGGAATTTCATCTTTTTATTTAAGCAACAAAATGGTGAAGGTTTCAAATCCAAAGTTTTAGGTGGAGAAGTTTAGTAGGAAGAATACATTCGAGCTTTCGAATATCAAGATGCGCAATATGTTGGTGCAACAAGGTTTGCACAAGGAATTGGAAATAAAGACAAAGAAACCAATGAGTATGACAAACGAGGACTGGCAAGATATACATACAATATCTCTTAGTACCATTTGTTTTGTTTCGGCAGATGATGTTCTATTCAATATTGTTGGAGAGGAAATATCAACAAGATTATGGAGTAAAATGAATATCCTTTACATGATAAAATCCTTGAAAAATCGAATCTACTTGAAGAGGAAATTGAATAGCTTACAAATGAAAGAAGGTACAAAAATTGTTAATCATTTAAATGTTTTCAATACTCTTATGTCCCAGTTGACTAGTATGGGTGTAAAAATTGAAGATGAAGATAAGGAAGGCATGTTGTTACATTCATTGAACGAATCTTCGAACCACTTAGTAACTTCTATTATCTTTATCACAATTCACACTCTTGAATGTGATTTTATTGTGGGAGCCTTGTTGTCTAAGGAGTTTTAGAGGAAATCTAGTATAGAAACGTCCACACCAAAAGAAATGGTCACTAGGGATTGATCCAAAGAAAAAGGAGAGAATTCAAGAGGCACATCTACATCTAAGACAAGAGGCATAAAGTGTAGGAAAAAATGTTGGTACTACAATAACTCAAGACATCTCAAGAAAGACTACTTGAAGGGGATAGGATCCAAGGATGACTCCGCAAAGGAAGAAAATATGGTTTATTTAAGTTCATGTATGGTTGATAAAGTTTTATCTATTTTTAATGTCTCACAATATCATGAGGAGTGGGAAATATATTCTCGTGCTTCGAATCAGATGTGTCCACATAGGCTTTTCTTTTATTCTTACCAAGATATTGTTGCTGGTATTGTTCTTATGGAAACAATGTTTCTTGTGAGAATGTTTGGATTGGGAACATTAAGATTATGATGTTCAATGGTATTGTAAGGACACTAAGAGAGTTAATACATGTACCAGAACTTAAAAATAATTTAATTTTCTTCAAAGTTTTGGATTCTAGAGGTTATAAATTTAAGTGTCAAAGAGTAGAACTAAAAGTGTCAAAGGGAATTTTGGTGGTAATGAAGGCTACAAAGATTGGTAACCTTTACAACATGGAAGGGTGCACTCAAGTAAAATAACCAATGATGGTATCTAAGGAATCAAATTAATCTAATTTTTTATGGCATCAACGAATGGGCCATATGAGTGATAAAGGGATAAAGGTATTGATAAATAATAAGTCACTTCCATATTTAATGTCTTTGAATTTTGATTTCTACAAGCATTTTGTTTTTGGGAAGTAGTGTAGACAAATTTTTAAAATAGGTAGTTATACAAGTAAAGGTATTCTAGATTATATCCATTCAGATGTTAGGCGCCCATCCCCTACAATTTATTTTGGAGGATCGTCATACTTTGTCACATTGATATATGATTAATCTAGAAAGGTGTGGGTCTATACTCTCAATTTTTTTTTTCATGAGTTTTATGTATTCAATCCATTTAGAGCTTTGGTTGAAAAGAGAACTAGCAATTCAATCAAGCTTTTAAGAAAAGACACTAGACGAAGATTCACATATTTGGAATTTTGGAGATTCTTGCAAGTAATCTAGGATCGAGAGGAATAAAACCATAGTTTACACTCCACAAAAAAATGGCATGATTGAATGCATGAAGAATAATCTTCTAGAGAAACTGAGGAACATGCTTAGTAATTCCAAGTTGCAACAAGAATTGCGGGAAGAAGAAGCCACTACAACTTTATATCTAGTAAATCAGTCATGAGTAATTTCAATAAATTGTAACATTCTTGAATTGGCATGGACATGTCATTCATGTAATTATTCAAATTTGAAAAGTTTTGGTTGTGATTCTTATACTCTTATTTCCAAATATCATTTTTCTATGTAGACCTGAGATCAAAGAAGTATATATTTGTTGGTTATGGTGATGGAGTTAAGGGATAGAGAATGCGGGATTCTACTGCCCACAAAATTATCATTAACAAAGGTGTAGTATTTGATGAATCTCCTCACATAAAATTATACATAGTAGAAGTTGAAATTAAACAAGAACAAGTACAAAAAAATCAACAAATTCACTTGGATAATCAACCTTCTATAGAAGATAAGGAACATGAAGAATATTCTGAAGAAGTAGATGAGGATAAACAAAACATAAATGAAAATGTGGAAATGTCAGAACCTACTCTGAAAAGATAACACAGGTTAGAAATCCTACTAAGAGGTATGGATATTATATTTCATTTGTCTCTTTGGTATCTAATGAAGGGGAAAATTTTTGTTATCAGAAAGAAATGGATGGTATTCACAATGCTAAAAAGAAAATAGAAATTAAAAAATAAACGAATGCCTTGGAGAACAATAAAACATGGGACCTGGTAGAACTCCCAAAGGGCAGGAAGGTTGTTATTTGCAAATGCGTCTACAAAATGAAAAGGGATGTTGATGATAATGTTGAAAGGTACAAAGAAATAATGGTGGTGAAAGGGTATTCTCAAACAAACGGTATTGATTTCCATGAATTATTTTCACCATTTGTTAAGCTTGTTTCAATTCGTGTTGCGTTAGCACTAGTCACTTTAACTGATCCTGAATTCAAGCAACTAGATGTTAAAATGGCATTATTACATGGAGGATTGATTGAGGAAATATTAAGGAACAATGAGAAGGATTTGTCAAGGATAACAAAAGAATATTTTTTTGCAAACTCAAGAAGTAATTGTATAGCCTAAATTAGTCTCCTAGGAAATGGTAAAAGAAATTTTCGATTTCTTCTTGGCGAGCCAATCTTTTTCAACAAGTGAGTATGACCATCGTGTTTACTTCAAAATTTTAGAAAATGGTATATTCATTATCTTGGTTTTATATGTTGATGATATGCTTGTTGCAATAAAAATCACGATTGATATTGGTAGGTTAAAGTCTCATTTGGCTAGGAATTTTCATATGACGGATCTAGGAGAAAAAAAACAAAATTTAGGCATTGAAATACATAGAAACGGGAAACACGGTATGCTTTGGATTTAACAATAGAATTATATTGAGAAGATACTTTTGAGTTTTAGTATGAATAATGTGAAAACGATAAATATCCATTTGTTTTCCCATTTAATTTTTCTTCATGTTTATGTCGTAGTAATAAAGAAGAAAAGGATTATATGTCTTGTGTACCATATGCTATTGTAGTAGGAAGTTTAATGTATCTTATGGCATGTTACAAAACTTGAAATTTCACATGCGATTGGTTCTTTCATTATATACATGACAAATCCAAGTAAAGAGCATTGGGTAGTAGTGAAATGGGTGCTTTGGCATCTTAGAAGAGCTAGTGCTTACTGTAACACCTACAATGGTAATAGTGATTTACTTTGTGGTTATGTTGATTCATACATTGTAGGTGATTTGGAAAAAATGAGATCTACTTCAGGTTATGCCTTTACTCTTGTAGGACAACCTATTTTTTATATGTCAATGATTCAAAACACAGTTTCTTTATTCACTACTAAGGTACAATATATAGTTGTATCACATGCATGCAAGGAGGATACTTGGTTAAAATGTCTATTGGGTGAGTTTGGAAAATTACATGACAAGGTGAATATGTTCTGTGACAGTCAAAGTGATATTTATTTGACTAAAAATATAGTTTATCACAACAATACTAAGAATATTGCAGTTAAATACCATTTTTTAAGACATGTTATTGTTGGAGGTGGAGTATCCATTAAGAAAGTCCATATTCAAGAAAATTACGTAGACATGGTTACAAAACTAGTACTATTAGAGAAGTTAATGTGGTGTTTGGATTATCTTTTATTGCATAAAAGGTGATAAATGGGCTTCGGAAAGGTATGAGGTAAATTTTCGTCAAGGTGTATATAGTTGGAATTGTGACAACAATGCAAACCCGAAAGAAAAACTAGCAAGCGATGGTGGTTCATGTAACGATGGTAGTTCTTGAACTAGTAGTATTTACGGAATACAATGTATATCTATGAATTCCTAAGAAGAATTTTCAAATGTTGTAAGTCTCTTGCATAATATTTACCTTTGAGAAATAAGAATACAAATACCTTGCTCTATGGATGTTTCTTTAACGTATTGTCAGGGTAAATTGTGTCTTGGGTGAATGCATTTTTTGTTGTCTATTTTCCCATTTTTTTCTCCATTTTTAATGTGTGTTCTTGATATGTATACATGTGTTTTTATGGATTCATGCGCACAACAAATAGTACATCGTAATCCCATATGTCAACTTATGATATTTTACAATTACCAAAAAACAAAATCTCACCAAATAAAGTGGAATGAAAAGTTTGATGCTTTAAATCCATCAATGATTCTCAATAGCTATGATACCTTAAACACTTAATTAAAAAAATATCTAGAAAATCTAACATTTAGGATTGAAGTACCTACACATAATAATTCTTTTTTAAGAGAAGGTTTCAAGTTAGGAAAACTCCCATACCCACTATATCATTGTTTGTGAACAACCAAACCATGATTCTAATCATTGTTTATGAACAACCAAAACATGATTCTAGAAATATCTAAAAGACCACCCTTTATAGTTGTCACTACCTACACATAATGTTTTCTCTTTAGTCGATGTCTTAGTTTAATTATTTATTTGTGACTTAAAAAAACACCCACCCCATCTCTTTTATTAGTTGTGATATAGAGATGTTTATGAACCTAACAAATTTAGAAGAATCATCTCATGAAAGATGGATTAAATTGTCAACTAAAATGATAGCTCGAAGCTTTGGAAAAGTTAATTATCGGAAGATAATTTCTCTCTTTAAAATATGACCGACATACTTGAAAACATGTGCCAAATGAACCTTAGAGTTTTTTTTTTTAATAAAAAACATATTATGCCATTAGGAAGTTAATGTTGTTCGACCTTAGGATTCAAAAGTGTATGCCTTCCCTCTCTATAAGTTAGGGTTCCCATGGCCATACGAGGATGAAACCTAATATCGTTAAGATTGACCATGACAACTCTGATATTAAGGATGAGATGATAAGAAAGTATATTTTACTTCTCTTTACAAACTCTCTTTCATATTTTTAAATTAAAAGAATATTTTTAATCCAAATTTGTTATAAAAAAATAGATATTATATTTATATATTTAAAAATAAATTATATTTTATAAAACATAGAATTTTAATTATTATTTTAAAACAAATATATTTTATAGATGAAAAAATAAATTTCAATTATTATTTTGTAATTATTATTTTATAACAAAAAATAATTTTTATTTTATAACAAATTTTTTTTTTTTTTTTTTTTTTTTTAAATAGTTGTAAATCAAAAATATTTTTAATAAACCAATATCTTTTGTAAATGAAAATTTTTAAATATACATTTTCATTTACAATAA
>CBVK0100300796.1:0-12996 GCA_900067695.1 Picea abies
ACACTTTGAAGAATGTTGCAGATTCATTAACAAAGTCCGTGAGCATAGAAAAGATCTCTTGGTGTAGAGTAACAATGGGCATTGTTGCCCTGGATTGTTGACTATATAATCACCTGGACCCCTGGATGCAAAGAAAACAACAAGTGGGAGAATGTTGGGTATGTGTTATATTCTTTGCATGTGTGTGTGTGGGTGCGTCAGATATGATAACTGCGTCTGACGGTCCGTACAAACTATTTTTTGGGCATTTTTTGCTATTTTTAGCGGATTTTGCTATTTTTAGCGGATTTGTAAATTAATCCTGGATTAAGGGATTAGGGTTTTGGTATCTACGGAATACCTAAAAACATTGTATATATTGTATGGTGAATGGTGAAATTCGATATAATGAAAAAGAAAGGTTTTCCCGATTGAGGGTTTCCGGTAAAGATCTCTGTGTATTCTTTGTATGAGCCATTGATTAATTTCTGTATTGCTTAAAGAATATATATGCATTGCTTTACTTCGCAGGTTTAAAACTTACACTCCATTTGATGTGCTAAATACCTTGTTTGAAAGATCTATCCAAGGAATACAACTTTTGTGTGAGAAAAATTAAACGAAATTCCATGTTGCTCCCCATTTTCCCAAAAAATGTCATTTAGGGGCTCAAAATGGCTCTGGAAGTTTCAAGACCCAAAAAACTGCTAAAAATAGTAAATTACCAAAATTGTTAGAAAACTATTTTGAGCCAATTGGAAAAGGTGGGTGGCCACTGATATCCACCTAGATCAATCCTCCCTCCTTAGGAATAAATGGTCCCCATTGTGTTGGTTTCCCCCATCAAATGAGGAAATTTCTGCTAAATTTGGCCCCGGGTGAGCCACTTGCCTTAGTGCAGGAGTTGCCCTGATTTGACGACTCGATAAAGCTAGATCATTTGTTGTCGAGTGCCCTTGATATGTGTGTCCACAATACGATCATCAGATGCCTATTGTATGCATTTGGGGTTTATCTCTGTTGGTGTTAGTTGTTCTACTACTTCTGAGGTGTCCAATAATGGTGGGAAATAAGGACGAAGGAGATCCACGTTGAACATTGGGTGCATGCCAAGAAAAGGAGGAATGTTGAGCTCAAAATAATTATTCCCCATGACCTTGGTGATGGTGTACAACCCATAATATATTGGGTGAGGCTTCCAATGGGGTCTTGTAAGGCGTTCTTTCTGCAAGTGCAACCAAATTTTGTCACCCACCTGACACTTATGCGACACCCGATGTTGATCATGGTGTTTCTTGTACTTGTCATTGGAATTTTGTAGGATATCCTGAACCTATTGGAGGATGTTATGGATCCACTCAATGAACCGAGTGGCTTTGTCATCTTCAGTTGGAGTAGGATATGAGTCGGTCGAGGTGACCGCAAGGGGAAGTGCAACATCTATGGGACCCAATGGTTGGAATTCCAATCCCACCTGAAAAGGGATGTGGTCGGTTGAGCTATGCATAGATTAATTATAGTTATGTTGGACATATGGAAGGCTCTCATACCATGTGTGAGGGTTCTTGGAATTATACATGCAAAGGATATGCACAATCATTCAATTTATGACCTTGATTTGGCCATCCGTCTGGGGGTGGAAGGTCATGGATTTGGTGATCTTGGTGTCCAGCAGTGACCAGAGGCTTGACCAGAATGTGTTGAGAAATAGACTGTCCCAATCTAAGACAATGGTTTGTGGGATTCAAAAATGCACCCAAACTCATTCAAAGAAGAGCTTTCTAGTGGCCTCTGCTTTGATGCTCTTCTTGTAGGCAACCAGAATCACCATCTTAGAAAAGTGATCAACAACCACAAAAAAATAGTCATTTCACCACTTGGTGGATGGGAGGCCTGACATATAGTCCATTGAGATGGATTCCCATGACCTGTCAGGAGTAGGAATAGGGGTTTACATGCCTTGTTCCTTAGTGGTTTGTTTGGAAATAGCGCAGGTAGTGTAGGAACTGATATACTTGATGACCTCCTGTCAAAGCTTCGACCAGTAGAATTTTTTTTGTAGCATCACCACTGTCTTCTCGACGTCAAAGTTTCCTACCACCTAAATATAGTGGGATTCCAATATTATCTTCACTCGCTCACTTGATGGAACACAGATATGGCCCAGATATCGTGAAGATGGAAATTATCGACAACTATGTTTTCACCCAACATTTGGTAGGTGGTGGCGAAGTTTGGGTCTGTCTCATAGAGTTAGGGCCATCAAGAGGTCTCATGGATGCAAAAGTCTAGCACCATGGTGAGTTTTTTGATTGGTGGTCTGCTGAGGCAATCAGCGACGTGGTTAGTGCTTCTTGTTTTATACTTGATGTTGAGGTGGAATTTTTGCAAGTATGTGGACCACTTTTGATGGAAATCATTCTGCAATTTTCCTTGTGTATGCATGAACTATAGTGTCTTATGATCAGTGTGGATGAATGTCACCTTCCCAAGAATGTAATGTCTCCAGTGGAGGTAGGCTTGCACAATGGATTACATTTATTTGTCATAAGTACGGTACTTACGAAGAGAATATAATAGTGTCTCACTATGATAGGGCATGGGGTGGCCATGTTGAGTGAGAATGGTGCCCACAACATAGTTTGAAGCATCTGTCTTGATCTCAAAGGGTTTTTGTAGGTATGGTAGTGAAAGTGTTGGGGCTGAGCACTAGCGCTGCTTCAAATCATCGAACACTTTTTGTTGAGACTAGCCCCATGAAAATTTATCCTTAGCACCACCCCTAGTTATTTGCCTGAGGGCCCATGCCATATGGGAGAATCCAAAAATGAACCAGTGATAGAAATTGGCAAGGCCCAAGAAGATCTAAAGCTCAGTGAGTGTGTTTGGAGTTGGCCAGTCATGGATGACTTGGATCCTGGCTAGATCCACATGTATGCCATGTTGATCAATGATGTAGCCCAGGTAATGGACCCTGTCCATGCTGAAGGAGGATTTTTCTAGGTTGGCATATAGCTTGTGCTACTGCAGGGTGTGAAGAACCTGTTGAATATGTTGAAAGTGTTCGACCTAAGTCTTGATGTAAATGAGAATGTCATCTAGTTACACCACTACAAAAGTATTGGTGAATGGTCGCAGGATATCATCCATCATCCTCATGAAAGTGGTTGGAGAATTTTTCAAGCCAAAGGGAATGACCAACCATTCAAAAAGGCCTTCCTTTGACTTGAAGGTGGTCTTCCATACATCTATCTATTCTATCGAGACCCGATGGTAGCCAGATTTTAGATCAATCTTATTGAAGTATTTGGCCCTCGTGAGTTGATCAAGAGGTCATCAATTCGGGGAATCAGGTACCAGTTTTTTACTGTGATTTTATTTAGAGCCTAGTAATCAATGTAGAGTCACCAGGTTCCATATTTCTTTTGTACGAGCATGATTGGGCTCCCATAAGGTGATGAGATGGGATGGATTTTCCCCTTGTGGATCAATTCTTACATCTGTCGCTTGATCTCCTCATTCTCTAATAGACAACAGAGATAGACTGGCCCATTGGGTAGTGGTGCATCGGGGTTCAAATCGATGGGGTGATTGACCTGGTAGTGCAGAGGTACCCCAGAAGGTGAGGAGAAGATATCCAAGTATTCTTCCACAACCTTATCTACTTGATTCTGTTATGTGGAGAGGTTGGTCGCAGAGACCCTGGATGTGGTTGTGATATTTCATTCATTTTGAGAGAGAATCAGGAAGAATACAAACTTCCCCATCAGAGAGATGACCTTCCTACATTGCTTAGCAGAGATCAAGGAAATAGCACTAGGTGGGACTGGCTCGGGTATCCTGTACAATTTTTTGTTCAAAGTAATAATAACACTACTAGTAATAGACTCATATACAGCATGAAGTTTCCATAAATAAGGTTGGCCCAAAATAACATCACAAAATTCAAGAGGAGAAAATTCACACAATACCTCGTCTTTGAAGGGCTTGATGTTGTATGAAATTCAACATTGTTGGCTGACACAGAGATGGCTTCCTTAGCGGAGCCATCCAATGTTGTAGGGTTGTGGGTGTGATGTTGTCGATAGGGCTAGCTGCTTGATGACCTCTACCGAGATGAGGTTCTTCTAGATACTGCTATCAACGATGAAGTGCAGTGGGGTGCCTTTTACCCACATCTGTGAATGGAAGAGGTGCTCTCCTTCTTCTAGCTCATATGGTTCACCAAGCTAGATTTTGGTGGTAGAAATGGTGGAACTAGGTTCCACGTCAATGATCTGTATTCCCCTTTCTAGTTCTGACTCAGATTCATAACTCGCATTTGATTTATAGGCTATGAATTCATCCATTGATGACTGCTTTGAGTGGCAGTTAGCAGTGTTATTCCAAGGGCTCTTATGAAAGTCGCACCACTTCCCGGTATCTTTTTTTTCTTTCTAGTGTCCTTCTTTTCTTGCAGTTTGGACTGGTTGTCTTGATACTATCCATATTTTCTCCTTCCTTTGTTTTGTGGGTTGGGGCCACATTTTCCTAGATTTTGTTGTGAGGGGTTCCCAGGCCCAAATTGTCGTGTCTTTTGTTTGAGCTTCTACTCGATTTTGACAGCATATCAGTAGGCCAAGCCCAAGGATGAGATGTCCAGAAGTTCCATTTCAATCTGGATGTATCTATGTAAAGCACCGTGATACTTGAGAACTATATTTTTCTCTAAATATTTGATATCCAGCTTGGTGCGCAAGGTATGGAAGGTATTTGTGAAATCTGGCACTGCTTGGCCTCTTTCTTTCCGCAGTGTGGTCCATCTAGTATACAAGTCATAATAACTTCCGACAAGGTAGTATTGTTCCTTAATATCATCCCTGAAGGATTCCCAGGTGGTCATGACCATAAATAATTAGGGTTCTTCCTTTTTATTTTGCTCACAGAAAGTTTCCCACCAATATTTGACATGGGGAACAAATTTGAGTAGCACAAAAGTAATATTTTCTCTATGCGAAAAGTTATGGAAAAAAAAATACCCTTCTATTAGATTCAACCACTTTTCTACAACATTTGTGTCTATCTGACCTTCAAACATAGGAATATCGAAGTTTATTTTACCTTGAAGGGGGCGACACCTTCGCTCAAAGAATATGCGTCATCGGTTGGTAGCCGTCGAAGGATTTGTGTGAAACTATCCATCATATCGTTTCTCTGTTGCATGAGGGATTCCTCAAGAAACATTTTGAAGGGATCTACTATCCCATCATCTTTCTTTTCTCCTACCATGAGATGTCACTTGGGCGTGCAAGAGATTTTTTCCTCAAGAGAAACAAGCTCAAGACCCAACTCTTTGTACTCCGACCTCATTAGGGACATGCATTAAGATGACAAGGTTTAGAATTCTCTGATACCACTGATCCATATTTTATGAGCAAAACAAAATGAATATAGATTATTAATAGGTTCTTAACACAAAATATCAGAGATACAATAAAATTGGTTTTCTATTCAATAAGGAAATAAGTTGAAACTGTAAAATGCAGTGGAAAACAAGCTTGTTGGAATGTTGGTGGCTTTTCTCTGAGAAGAGATGTGACGGTTTCACTCATTCACAAGAAGATCATTTCCATGAGGCTCTGAAGGAATTTTTACAATAAACATGAATTTCAAAAACCCTAGACATCCAAAAAAATAACCCTAGGAGATGAAGCGCAAAAATTCATGTGGGCCCCATTTGGGTAAGTCAATACATCAACTTCCCAGGGTCGTAACTCTTGCATACAATCTTCATTTGATGTGCTCAATACCTCATTAGAAAGATATATCCAAGGAATACCAAGTTTGTGTGAGAAACATCAAAGGAAATCCCATGGTGCTCCCTGTTTTCCCAAAAAAATGTCGTTTAGGGCCTCAAAACAACTCTAGAAGTTGCAGGACCCAAAAAACTGCTAAAAATAGTAAATTACCAAAATTGTCATAAAACTATTTTGAGCCAGTTGGAAAAGGTGGGTGGCCACCGATATCCACATGGATCAAGGCTTCCCCCTCTAAGAGGCAAGTGAACATTTCTCTTGAAATCAAAGTTCTCTTTCTAGTGTTATTCTGATATCATTTATGTATTATTGTGGTGGTATTTTGGTTAGATTGTTTTTTATCAGCCATTGCTAGCATTTATTTTTGTTCTGCATACTTTTTATATCTGGAATATTACATTAACTTCTGGGTGATTTTTATTGGTATTATATATAGTAATTTGGAGACATTTTCTTTGGTACCTTTTCATTCCATGTCGATCTTTTCTGACAGGGAATTATCTCGAAACTAGCATATAGGTTAGATTTTCCCCTTCATGAATTTTGTCATTATTTTTTTCTTGTTTAATTTTTCCTTAGGATTGACCCAATTGAATTGTGACATGAAACCTTCTTTGTTGTTTAGAAGTGTTGTAATTCACGTGGTAGAGCCTACCATTCATGGGTGCCCTAGTTAGAACCTTGTTCACAGTTTGGTGTCCATGCTAAAATACTTTCATAGGCTCAGAAGCCTTTCCTAGTCCCTCCATGAATTTTTGTTGAAGCTTCATATCTTCTTCTCATCTATTGCTAGCTAGTTACTCATTGGGATTCCAATTTTTTTTTGTGTTGAGTTGTATTTGCATTTCATTTTGACCTCTCATTCTTTTTGGGCCTAATGATAGCTTCAACTTGTTGTTATATATCCCATTGTATATGCATTCTCAAAAAGTTACCATCATTGCAATACTATCCTTTGTGACTTGACACTTGTATCCCTTGAGGAAACATTACCCCGAGTGTCCATATCTTGCACATGATTTCCTTGGATTGAGCATAGGTATGTTCCTTATCCTTAGAACTAGTTTTATTTCCCATGACACTCGTTTCCTCCACTATATCATAGCATTATTTTATTCTTTTTCAGGCTTTATAATATTAAAAAGACAAAAAAAAACAAAAGAACAAAAAAAGGATGGGAATGAGTCTAATCTTTTATATATAGAAACTAGTTGTGTCACCCTTGAACAAAACACAAGCTTATGAATATTTACCTCATTTCTGGGTTAGTATGGTTTTATGATGCCTTTTTTATCATTTTTTTAGCAAAGTCTCCTTCGGTTGGTTATTCTTCCAGTCATATGGAGCATTTGTTGATGTCCCCCATGTCACAAACGTACCCCAGTGTATAATCCATGTTGCCTAAGTCACATTTTGTGTTGTGTATCTATTCAAGGGAATTCATCCTTCGAATGTCAGTCAAATATTTCTCAGCTTCACAAGTATCTTTGTATCCCACTTGTGCTAGTATATAAGGTCCCTATTGAATTTTTGTTGGCAGGTATCCTCTTATCAACTACGAAAAAATTATATGATAGTATGACCTAGATTTCCCCCCTGGGAATATTTACATTATTGATAGGTAACCTTTTGCTTAGTAGATGGAAAACAATCATTGGTCATTGTTTGAGTGGTTTCGCTTTTGTTTGATTTCAACAACCATTATCACACATATAGATTTGTGTGATACCTTGGTTTCCATTTTACCCCATTGGTGGATTCCTTGTCTTTGGCAGTAGTCTCCATCATTAGATATGATTCAGAGAGTATTTTTCATGTTCTATTCCATCTGGTGCATGTCGAAGTCATACCTTAGTGTGGTCCTTTCAATATTTTCATTTGAATCCTTCCAAATATTTTCATTCTGGATGATGGAGGATGCCTTAATTCTTTCTTTCAGGCATGTCTCTTCCTGTCGATGTTGACACATCTACTCTAGGAAAAAGATATAGAATTATTTTTTGTACCTTAGGGCTTTGTAGTATACCTATGGGAGTAATATGGGCTACCTAGGGAGTTACCCAATGGGAATGTGGTTATGTAGTATTAGTGAATGTCATTCAATGTAAGGTGGACTAGGTCCACTATATTCAATAATTCCCAAGTTATGGTAGTTAGATATAATAAATGTAAGAATTATTTATAGAAGGTTCCTAGGAGATAGAGAGTACTATATAAAGAAGTATAAGCAACGTATTGAAGTATAGTGAAGAATATTGTTATTGTATAAGCAAGTATTTCTTGAGGAGTTTTATCCTTCCATAAGGATTAATATATGGTGTTACCCTACCTCAAGGGTTTATCTACATTATTGTGTTGAGTATTTTGGTGAATGGTTTGGTTTGTTATTTTTTATATTAAGGTTTATTTCTGAAGTATATTTTTAGATCTATTCAGGAGCTTAAAAATTGGTATCATAGCACTTTCCTTGGCCAAAGAGGGGAAGGAATTTTTGGTTCATTTCGTAGATTTTTTAAAAGGAAGAAAGGAGGTGGCACACTTCAGACTCATTTCTGAAATTTTATTATTAGAATTTGTAGAAAAAAATTGTATATTTTCATTCCTCTCAAAAAAATAGCCAATTTAAAAAAAAACAGCACCCAAAACGAAGTCCGAGAAGTGAATTTATCATCATTTTAAATTCGGAAAATTTTCAGGGTTTTTCCGAAAAAAGCCACGCAATTTGTTTTTACAAACCTTGGTTCTATTTTGGGTTTGTTCATAGAAAGATGTATTTTACAAGGAAATATGATGGCCCTAGTATTGAATAATTTCTAAAAGATGAGAATTCATTGCATAAAGAGAATTGGAGAGATTTGATCAATTTACACTTACAAGATGATGCAACCATTTGATGGAAATTGCTTAATTATCATAGGATAAGGACACTCTCCGATGAAGAATTTCAAAAGGTATTTTTAGATAGGTGGTATCAGGTTGAAAAAAATGATACAAAGAGAACCAAGGGTTTATTTTCATGTGGCATCTCTATATTATAGGTTCATGGTTGTATTCATAAATAAAATGTCATTGTTTCTATTAACCTCAGTTGCCAACAAAATTTTATCAACGTTCAATTGGTTAATAGATTGCAAGTTCCAATAAAGGATATTCAAAGAACACAAGTTAAGGGTGAAAATGTTCAAATTTTTAAATATTTGAAGATTATCATGGATAAATATGTGTTTCATTTTTATGTTATGGATATGGATGAAGTGGATATTGTTTTGGGATATCCTTGGATAGAATTAGTGGGTACCATTAATATCAATGTGCAAAGGAAATTTTTGAAGTTGTGGTACAAGATAAAGAAAATCACATTGCAAGATGTGTCTCTTAGTAAGAAATATGGGCCCAAGGAGGCCAACAAAGAATTTATTACGGATTTTGAAGTTGAATCAGAGGAAAATTCTATAGAAGGAGATGAAGAAAAACCACAAGAAGGACACAATCAGGAACCTAAGGAGGTACTTGACTCAAAGGCACAATGTGTTGCAGATTTGAAGAAAAAAGAATAGATTCCTACATTTTTTCTATATCACCATCCACATCATATCGATAAACAATAGTAATAAAGTCAAGGGCATGAGCATTGACACACTTATGCACCAACAGGGAACCAGAAAGTAAACCAATCCAGAGGTGCATGGAGGACTACCGGCAGTATAGGAGGACATCAAGCTAGAGAACCAATCCCATGGAAACATCAGTAGGATGTGGATCAAGATTAATGTGGCAAGGAAATAGTTGGAGATCATGTTTGTCTTCCATTAGGATGGATGGATGGTCATACTTGGTACGTGTTGGATAAATTTCTTAGATGGTAATATTATATGGCTTCTTCTCATGTTTCTAGGATGAAACAAGTGAAGGGGGGTGGAATGTAGTATACCTATGGAGGTAATATGGGGTACCTAGGGAGGTACCCAATGGGAATGTGGTTATTCATTATTAGTGAAATTGTTTCAATATAAGGTGGACTAGGTCCACTATATTAAATAATTTCCACTATGGTAGTTAGATATAATAAATGTAAGAAAACTTTATAGAAGGTTCCTAGGAGATAGAGAGTGTTATGTAAAGAAGTGTAAGAAATTTATTGAAGCATAGTGAAGAATATTGTTATTGTATAAGAAAGGATTTATTGAGGAGTTTTATCCTTCCATAAGGATTAATATATGGTGTTACCCTACCTCAAGGTTTTTCTCTACATTATTGTGTTGAGTATTTTGGTGAATGGTTTGGTTTTTTATTGTTGAGATTAAGGGTTATTTATGAAGTATATTTTCATATCTATTTAGGTTCTTAATAGGCTTGTATTCATTAGTGAAAATTCCACTTGCTATTGATAGTGAAAATACATAAATTTCTCCTACTCAATATATTCTATCAGGTGTTCGATATCAACTCATTTATTCACACTTGTTATATTGTACTAGGTACCTTGACACTCATTTATCATCATTGGTGGGTTGTATCGCATTTGTTAACGATATACATCAATGATTGGTAATAAAATAGTGTCTCATTATGTTTGACATCAACACATCTATTCACATAGTGTAGAATCATACCATGGTGGATGGTTTGAAGACTTTGGGTGAAGTACGGGCATCACATATTTTTTTCTCCTACCCAACTTTAATTGTACATCTCTCTTTGACATTGGTACTTGCAAAGGATCAATTTGTTCACTCCATTGGTTCCAAATTTCCTCTATTTTATTTTGAGACATAGCTCCACTATGTATTTATTCATGGCTATGATATACATTTTTTCATGGATCCACTTTGTATTTTCTCGTGGCCATGATTTATACTTCTATATATCACATGGATCCACTATTTATAGTTTTTGTGGCCATGGCCATCACTTATGCTTTCATTACTCATGGATTCACAGTCTACTTTATTTAGCAGCCATCCTTACATCAAACTCAAGCATGGGAATTCCCAACTTGAGAAGAGAGTATCTTGCTTGTGTCTATTGTGGGTATGGTTCTAGGACTGGCCTTTGACTAATCCTACCTAATGGCCCCTCCACATTCTCATGACTATTGTAATGTATTTCTCCCATAAGTTTCTCTTCTAACCTCACACATTAGGGGGCATATGTTATAACATCATTTGACAACTTTTATGCTCATCACGACACATTGTCCTCAGTTACATCCCTTTCCATATTTGCAGGAGAAAAATCCTCTTTTTCCTCCATGAAAACATATTAAAAAATACCATATTTCAAGATGTATGTGAATCTCCTTAAATAAAATTGTGCACATATATGCCTTGCTCATTATCAACCCACGTAAATGTTTAATTGGCTAAAAAAATATATAATTCTTGATATGTCAGGTAGAGTTGATGGTTCCCTAGGTTCCTAACCTCTTATATCCCATGCATAACTACTCCAACTAAAGAAAAGGAATATAAAAGAGAGCCTTGGGATGAAGGAAAGTGTTATAACCCTAAATTGCACCAGACATGCTTACCTGGCATCAGGCCATCTCATTTGACTTATTTTCCAAGCTGCTACACACCCTGCTACACTACTAAATGCATGTGTACATTGGCTAACCCACTACAGCCTGCGTATACCTAAAAAGCATGAAAAAATCGAAAGTTGCAGATGGAACACACAATTTTGGGTAAGTTAACTAAACTGGCTGACTGTCCATAGTTGGTCACTTGACCAAATACCTATCCCTTTCTAGCCTATAAAAGAAGGGGTAGGGGTCCCATTTGGAAGGAGGAAAATCATATCAAAGAAACTATACCCGATTTAGTATTACCCTTGCCCCAACCTTTTGTAACTATTGTGTGAAGAGAAGCATATACAAAATCAGTTGGAGCACAGTTGAAGAGGAGCCCAGGACCATATTTGAGGAGTAGTTTCTGATCTCACCATTGTAAGGTTACTTTTTGTGAGATTAATAAAAGAAGTATGTTTCCCGTCCCGCCATATAAGATTGTCAATACTTAAAGTTGATTATATTTTGATAGAATATCTAACCCATTAGTTTATAGGTTATATGCATGTGGAGTTCTTTTTTTTTCTTTTATGAATGCAGGTAAACATTGGGAGGAGAGTTACAGTCAAGGAGTGACCAAGTGTTAAAGGGATCGACATCAAACACAAAAACTAAGGTACAGTAGTTGGATCTCTTTAGCCTTGTATTTGCATATGAGTAATGGGAGTCATGCTTGGGATGTTGGTAAAAATTAGGAGACTTTAGGTCATTTCTACATGCATGATAAAACCCTTAATGCTAGTCCATGGGAGGTATTTCCCACCCACAACAGAATTGGTGACCATACTGGGGAAATCTCTAGGGTTTTGGGGGGTAATTTTTGGGTATTTTTAGAATTGGTTTACTACCTTTTTTCTAAGTTTCTGCAAAAGTCTGAGCTAGTAGGGATTCTGGTCTTCCATACCAGTACTCCCTACTTCCTTCACCTGACTATTTTTCTTTTTCCAAGAAGCCATAAAGGCATACATGGTCTGCAGAAGGTTTTCCTACGTATACATGTGCCCTACCTTCCTACAGCCCATGTACATACGCTTGATGTTGAAAGATCAGCTGCGTGTCTGAGTCAGAAGAATGTTTTTCAAAAAAAGAGGCAGTCATCCTCTCCCCTGTCAGAAGTGATCCTTCTTGGGGGTTTTCTAGATATAGTCCTTGTTGTTCCTCTTTTGTCACCTAAATGAGAAAAACAGAGGTTCTTACAGGCTTAGTTGGGTTAGCTAAGAAAGACAACAATAAAGGAAACAGTTAGAAGAATAAACATAAAAGACTAAGCTAAGAATTAAACTAGGAAGGGAAAAAACAATTAAAATATTGTGCATAAGGACATAAGAACAAGAAAAAAACAAGACTCATGTCACTAATGGAAAGGATTGTATTAGTGAAAAGAAAACACCAAAGAGAAAGGGGACTTTGGGTGCCTTCTTCCTCCAATGGGGGACTCTTGGACCCCCAAGATTGAGCTCTTCTTACAACTTAAAAACTTGAAAGAAATGGTGAAAGAATACCAAGCTAACCCATTCAAAAGGTGATGTGGATTGCCCAAATGGAATGGTGCTAGTATGTTGTTGATGAGAAAAGAGGTTTCCCCAAGAGAATAGTAGCAGCATAACCTTGCAAATGAATTCCTTTAAGATGTAGTGCACCCATGGCCTTGTT
>CBVK0100300797.1:0-12996 GCA_900067695.1 Picea abies
AATAGACACCTGTTGGAATATTCAACGCAATCTTAGGATTACATTGAGAGAAATTCAGCCCTGGAATCTTTCTCAGCATCGGATTTGGTTGACATGTAGTTGCTTGATTAAAACTTGTCAATTTGTGCAAAGCATCACTGTAGAGCCTTTCAAAATTATAAATCGTTACAAGGCTCATAAATGAAATATATTTGAAGGCATCTTTAACTGACTTTTGGCACTGAAAAGAAGGGACATGACATCAGTCGTGGAAATCATGACTCAAGGTGGAAGTGTGATGAACTGGATAGGTGCTACGGAACTGCCTGATGAGTAGGCAACGTTTCTAATTCAAAAAATGATTAGATAGGTAAGAAAGGAGAATGAGGCATGCCTATTATGTAATGAGTGAGGAGAAAGGTGTGTCACATCAGTCAAATCATGGGAGGGATCAACCTAGGGACAAGTCATGAAGGGGACCAAAAATAAGTCATGAGCTAAAAAGGTTCAAGGATCAAAAATCAATTTGAGGATCAAACTAGAGCTAAAGCTCAAAAATTTAATCATCTAAGGGGTCCTACCAAAAATAAACTATTAAAGGAATGAAACTTTAAAAGAAAATTAAAATCTAAGGCTTAAAAAAGGAGTGAAAGCAAACTAAAAGACCCAAGGCAATTTAGTGTGATAACACAATCCTTGCAACATAGAACTAAACAACCAATGTGTTGACAACATTGCACCAATCACTTTGACCTATTGAATGATGAGCTCGAATGCTATAACTGTCATAACTTTAGCCACAAAGCTACAAACTGCCATCTGAAGAATTACAAAAAAAAAAAACTTAGGTTTTATGAGAATAAAAAATTGGGTTCTTTTTGTTCTATTTTTGGGCAGTTTTTGGCCAATGGTTTTTGGGCCCATTATATTGTAATTCTAGTTAAGGAATCTAATCCGGCTTGACGAATTAGGGTTTTGAATGTTGCATAATCATATATATTGTATTGTAAATGGTGAATTTAATACATTGAGAGTTAGAGGTGTGACTCTAAACATTTTTTGGTTTTCTCAGTTAAGGGTTTCCAGTGTAAATTTTCGAGTACTATGTGTGAGTAGTATTACTTTCTTTCTATTTTAATAAGAATTTGTGTGTATATGCCCAAAAAGGGGGTTGAATCCAATGGTGGAAGTGAGGATTTTTTCATTGTTGGGCAAGGTTCAATTCCCATGAGGGCCTATGATGAATCCATGGGGGCACCTTGAGGTAATGGTCGAATGTGTGGTTGCACCCATAGATATTGTATTAAATGATATTGTGACCCATGCACACATAAGTGGATCAAATCCCACCTCCATGTCCTTCAATTTAGAGTCAGTTCTTGTTAGCTCAACCAATTAAGGTGTGGGTTCTGTTTGCTAGGCGACCCAAGTTCAATACCCTTATGGTGTGTTTAGATAGGAGGACACACTCGAAAAATCTAGCCATGTTAAGGGTTGGTGCATCCAGGTCAAGTGCGATCCCCGAGTGATTTTGACAACTTAGATGCCCCTAGGTTGTGGTTTCTTAATTAACAGTTGAAAATTTGGCCCTGCAAACGACTATTTCTAATAGATAAAAAAATAGAATTTGTGTGTGTATTGTTATACTGTAAAGTTTTAAAACCCATAGAAAGATGGGATTCTGGATCATTCTCATGGCTATAATCTCTGGCTCAATTGGATTTTCGGCTAAGCCATTTTAGTAGAGTGCTATTGGTTTATTCAATTTTTGGTCAAGTTATTTTGAGGTAGAACCTTGGGCTTTCATATTTGGTTTGGTTCTATTGATCCCTCTTTGCATTGGATTTAGATTGGAGTTTTATGTCTTCTTCCTATTTCATAGCACTGGAAGAAGGGGGATTAGGTTTCTCACCCTCTTGATTTCAAATAGTGTTCTTTTGTGGGATGTTTTGAATTTTCAATTCTAGGTAATGAATTAGTTATATTCAGAGTGGACCTTAGAATGGCAGTTAGAGAACACTTTGGTCTTGTCTCTTCCTCAAGCCTGGAAAGGACTTGCATAACTCTTTGTGTTTGACAACTTCAGGGTTTCTTTTTCGGTGTTTTGTTATTTCTCCCTTTTGAATTTTTCCATGTATACTTTGCTTTGGAATTTGTGTAAGCTCTAGGTTATGGATTACCCTGGGAACCATGGTAACTGTCATAGAGAAATTTAGGAAATGCATAGATTTTTGTGTAGGCATGAAGACTTCATCAATAACAACAATATGTCCATATTATTGGTAACAACTACGGTCCATAAAAATGGGCACCAATGTAGTTCTCAAAATGTAGTGATTATGGAAACCCTCTTGCAACAAAAAGGGTAAATGCAGTGCTTGGAAGAAAAATTTTCAATGCTAAGGAATATGGTCTACAATCTTAATAAGGGCTCTCAATTTGTTTCTTATAATTTTAGAATTCTATCTTCGACAAACCCAAAGAAGAGGAAATAATCCATCAAATGCTAGAAAAAATGGAATTGGGTAATTAGGAATCACAACCTACTAATGTTGGTCAAGAGGAGGTGCACAACAAGCATGCTTTTTATTAGTATCATGTATTCTTATGTTATGTAGAACAATTCTTATTTTAGGTGTCGTTTTTAGAGTTTATACCAATAGAAACTTTTTGATGGTTATGTTGATTTTTGTTGTAAGAGATAACATACTTTTGTATTACTATGCTAACCAACTAGTTGCAACCTATTTTTAATACAAAATACTATTTGTTTCTGCTTAGAAAAAAGATTTATCAGACAAATAAAGGGAATCGTACTAAATATATTTTCATTGTTATGTTTGAACATGGTGGAAATGAAAGTCGTAAGATCATTATGGTTTTTAGAAGCAAGGAGATCATGAAGAGTAGTTAATTTATGAAACATGATAAATTTATATCTTAAATTATTAAGGACTGTAGGGAAAGTTACAAAGAAATGGTGCTAATTTTCAACGGCCTTTATATCACACATTTTACAATTTCACTCATTTCAAGGTGTTTTTGGGTTAGTGCAATCACCAATTTCACTATGGAGGTCATGAGCCTTGGTTTTGATCTTAGCGATATTATTTTCTTACTAATCTCAAAATGTTGGAAAATTAGTTTTGATTAACCAAATTAAGATTTATAAATATTTGTAGTATTTAAATTTTCTCTTAATAATGATTTCATTCTAGGTCTTATATTTAAACTTCAAAACGACATAAGATTTAGTAAGGTCAATATTAGTAATTTGATTGTATTCTTTTATGTTCCAATAGTTAAGCTAAGCTCCATAATCTCTAGCCCAACCTATTTTATACATGTGGTGGCTACTACTCATACTACAAGCAATAACAAAGAGCCTATCTTTGCGCAAGTTGTATTTATGATAAAGGGAGCAAACAAAGATTTAACAAACTGCCTCCATGTAGTGACCCCTAGAGATGCATTCTTATGCTATTTCCACCACTTCCAACATTCCCTATCCATATAGAGGACATTGATTATGAGTTTCAATAGTTCATCTACTATGGCATGGAGGGAAAAGTGGTGTTCCATTTGGCCAACCTAAGTAGTCAGATTCAATCCATCAAATTTATTCATATCAAGTTTAGGAAGGCAAGGCATCAAATTGTGGGAATGGTCAGAAAATGGAGAAAGTGATCAATGAGATTTTCTTCATATTCAAGGTGCTTACCCTTATGGGAGCCTTACCAAAGTCAATGTCAACCTTCTCAGGCTTACCCTTCAACTTCAAACTTTGATAATAATAAAAAAAGGTTGACTTGTGTACTGAGAGGAGACATATCAATTTCCATTTTTCTAACCAATTGGGAGAGCCGCAATCACTTTCTTTACTTCCTCCATGGTTGACATGCTCCGGTTGTTTGTCATGGGATTAGTGGGTCTTCCGAAGAGGTTATCCAAGAACTATCCCAACACAATCAATTTCCCTAGAGGAATATATGGAGAGGGTTGACAAGCACGGATACAAGTTGCTCAAGACAAAACAAATATTTACTATAGAGTGACACCACAACAATTAGCACCACATATGGATTTTTTTGAGTTATGTCTCCTGCAATGATGTTGGCATGCACCAAACAAGTGACACCACAATGATCAACATCACATAAGGATTATTTTGAGCTAGGTCTCCTATAATGGTGTTGGCAAGCCCTAGAATTATTCTTTTTAATTCAGGGGAAGTATTTCTCACTTTTGAGTATCGTTGCATTGATGAAATTCCCTAATTCCTAATATTGCAAATTGTGTAGGAATTTCACTGCATGTGTTGTAGAAGCCAAGGTTTGCAGGAAGAGGCTAGGGTTTGTAGGGTCCTAAGGATATAGGAGTGTCAAGTGTTATAACTCTCTGACATACCAGAGGGTTAAAATGTTGCGAGTGTTTATCATGGGATGTTTGGGTCCATCGAAGAGGTTATCCAAGAGTTATCCCAACCCAATCAATGTCTCGAGATGAATATATGGAGAGGGCTCAAAAGAAATGGTAGGTGTTGGTCCACACAAAATAAATTTTTACTGTAGAGTGACTCCAAAATGATAAATGTTGCACAAGGATTATTTTGAGCTAGGTTTGTTGCAATTGTGTTGGTGAGCCCTAGATGGGTGACATCACAACGGTTAGTGTCATGCAATGATTATTTTGATCTAGGTTTCACATAATGGTGATGGTGTCCGCACTTTTTTTTTTTTTTAATTTGGAGGGAGTATTACTCTCTTTTGAGTATTATAACACTGATGAAACTCCCAAATTCCTAATATTCCAAATTGTGTATTAATTTCACTGCTTATGCTGCATAAGATAGGGTTTGTAGGAAGAGGCTAGGGTTGGAAGGTTCCTAAGGATAGAGGAGTGTCAAGTGTTATAGTTCTCTGATATACTAGAGGGTTTCAAACAATATTACTTGATCAAATCTTTCATGACACCAACTAAGGAGGATAGACCATACCCTTAGCTATACTATTTGATTCCCTAGTATGTGAGAGTGATCTCGTCGAGTGGTGTTGTTGGTCTACTCTAGAAATAGGATGACCAACATGATTATGTATGGATGGTTTTAGGTGTGCCTAAGGGGCTTCTGATATGCATAGAGGTATGTGAAAGACAACTCCATATACATGTGTTGTCTTATGTAGTCCTACTCAAAAGGGTACCAATAGAGGTTACAAGGGTGTCCAACCAGGTGACACCTCTTGTTTTTTCTGCATGTATTATTTCCCAAGCTCAGTTTACTTGTTTAACAATAGACCTTTGTGTTATTTAAATATTCTTGAACATGTCTCTAGCCTAAAAAACAATTCTAAAATTGGAGAGTGTATTGGCACAAGAAAGTGCTTTGATACCACTTGTGGTGTTCCTTGTTAGTTGAAACAGAGTATCCAGAGAAAAACATATGGAATATAGTTGTGGAAAGCAAATAAACAGAGAAAGAGAGATGGACATATAGATGCATAAATAAAATAGGCATAAATTCAATTGGAAAATTACATTAGTAAGTAAACCTTTATTGATATTTAGAACTAAATAAATTGTTCACTTGCCTCTTCAAGAGGGCAACCTCTAACATGAGTAGAGCTCTAAATACAATAATATTCACTTGTATAATGACTACATACATTCTACTACAATATATAGTTTCTAACTGACAAAAACCTTAACCATCTAATGGACCTCCATTAATGAGGCATCAACCACTAACTAGTGGACCTTCTTTAATGAGGTCACTTGTGTTTATTGATTTCACACTCTACTAACTCACGGGGCCTTATTTAATAGAGATGACCCTCGTTACTTTAAATAACAATCTATTTCACTAACTAGGGGATTTAGGGTAGGACCCTAACAATAGACCTCACCATAGAGACAACTGACAAGCTTGTGAGAGGCAAGAACATAAGGACCATTCTAAGCCTTCTACTTTAGTGCAAAATCGTAAATTTTTTACATAGGTTTTGGTCATCTCTAATGTAACTAAGCCTCCCAAGCTAACTAATGATGGCTAGTTGTAGTTAAGGATGAGACGTTTGGTTAATGTTGATACCTAAATAATCATGATGATTCTCCACCAAATGCTGGGATGGTATTGATTATTGTTTAATATTGTGTTTATGCTTAGGCTAGGTGTTTTGGCATAAGCTTTCTTGATTTTTTATTAGTATTTGACAGTGTTATTGATGCTTACATGTTGAGTCCACCTATTATTTTAATAAAGATATATGTGTGTGTGTGTGTGTGTGTGTGTGTGTGTGTGTTGATAAATTAATAGTCAAAGGATGTCAATTGGGTCTAACTTTGGTGGTTAAGAGGAAAATTTGTTATCCTCCCCGCCTAGGTTTAAATTCCACTTGTGACATGTTTTCTCCTTGTGGTTTGATTGGGACTAAAAAGGTACCAACAATCTCACTTTCATATAAGTACTTGTTGGTAGGATGAGATGTTTTCAAACATTTAAACCCAAGGGATTAACTCAACTAGTTGTTGTCAATGTTATTAGACATTTGGCTAGTTCCATGTCAATAGGTACCCAATATAAATCCCCTTAGATTAAACACACTAATTTATGTTAATGCATTTACGAAAAATGCTATCCATAAATATCTACCAATATCTTTTGAATTTACCAAAACAAATTCCATAAAAACAATTTAATAATAATAAAAAACTATATTTACAATATCAAGTTTTATGTAAGTATATACTTTATATGAAATTTTACCATTAAAACATCGAAAGCACAAAGAAACGTTGGTGCTTCACGCCTTCATTTTTCCACATTCATCAATGACAAAATCACACCCTTCTTCTGACATGACGTTCATGTAAATTATTTTCAATCAACACCAATGTCATTAAGTGTGTAAGGGAAGAAAGTGGAATTCATCATTGTTTATCACTTATTCTTTCTTATTCCTTTTTAGACATATATACATGTTCCTGAGCTTTCTTCCAACTTTGTTTCCTTTCCTGTAGCTCCCTAATTGATTTTTGTCATAATCATACTAATCACATATTCAAATGAGAAGAGATGCACTTCCTACCCTATGCCTTGGGTCTTTAATCATTTTCCTTTTAATATACCTATACATTCATCTGAGGGCACGATGGCTCCACTGTATGCGTCTTCGTTTTAGAGGAGTCTTATCCCTCAAGTGACTGTCATTGTGGGAGGTTGGAATCTCCCTTCTTACGAATCCAATCCTAGTTTCATCCTTCCAGGATCTAGTGCTCAAATGGGTGGTTATTCTACTTATTACACCCCATCAGTCTATTATTCTATGAACACTCTTCCCATGTCAGGTGTCCATTTATCCTCCAGTATGTCATACGAAGGGAATCAATTTTATGGTATGGGTTACCCCCTTCATGGAACCCCTTCACATGGGGGCAATATATATCCTCACCTGAATAACCCGTGTCATGCCTTTGTCTCTTCACGGACATCTTCTTCAGTGATGATTCCCATAAAAACCTCTATGTATCAGTTAGGAGGAGGATACTTCCCTTCCAAGCAGGGACAGGGTGTAGACAAAAACCCTTCTTGGCCTACAATTTCTCAAAACCAATCTTTCCCAGGACCTTGGTCTCAAATGCCACAACTAACCGCCGCCACCAGTCCAGTGCCTACAAGTCATACTAGAGTTCCATCACCAACCTTTGCTAGTCATGTTGGAGATTGGTCGACAACCTCTACAAGCCATGTTGAAGACCAACAACCATCTGTTGCAAGTCATGTTGGGGGAACCAATCTAGTCACCATGAGTCATACTAACATCACATCTCCAACCTCTGTGCATCATATGGGGGATGAACCAACAGCCTCTTCCAGTCACGAAGAGAGCATGTCGCCAACCATTGTGAATGATGATGGGGGCATTCATATGATTGACATGCCTAGATGTGTAAGACATAAACCCAAGTTCCTTTGTAGGCTTTGAAAAGAAGATCACCTTACTCGTTTGTGCCCTGCTACTACTATGATATAAGAAGTGTGGTCCTTACCTGGGGGCCCTTCGGTTTATGAGTCATCATTGGTTTCCCAACACTTTGTTTCTCCTTTGAATGACGTGAAAATCATGTCAATGCAATCATCACCCGACCCCACTCCTGGTTTAAGGAGTGAGACATCTTTTGACCATGTCATTAACATCTCTAGTCCCACACCTTCTGAACAAGAGAGAGATTTACTCTCCTCGAGTAATCTCTCTCCAAGTCTTTGAGAGGTTCCCTTTGATTGGGATGGTCTTGTGTGATATCAAATTCATCCTCCTATGACTTTTCAGGTAAGAGACATTCTCCGATATATCGTTGAGAAGGTAACCTCCGCTAGCACTTTATCCTCCTCAACTTGGAAAGCTTTGGGTTTTCCCAAGCTTGTGTTAGCTATTTGTAAGTTGCTGACCTTTCACAGAAATCCTGCACGAGAGCCTTGGCCTCCCCCATGACATGATGCCTAGAGGACTCCTAACGAGTCTGATTTAATCTCTTTTTCGACTCTCTCAAAAAACAAAAAGTTTGTCGAGTGAACTTGTCTCTTTCACACTCATAAATTGGATTTGAAAGGATGTCTATTTGGTGCAAGTGTATCCCCTTTTCAAACCAAGTAGACTAAGATTACAAAAAAAGACATTTTTTGGCATTAAGTTGTAATTGCATCTCATTCTCTTGCTTGCAGTATTGAGACTATCACCGATTGTCGATTTTGCATTATAATCCTTTCACCTCATCAGTTTGCATCATCAGCTAAGCAGAGCCTTGTTTATATCCTTTGCAACTTGACACCCGATACCCAAGAGGAAACATTCCCTCGAGTGTCCATCTCCTACATGCACCTCCTTGCATTAAGCATAGGTATGTTCCACTACTGGAACTAGATTGCTTGCTTGCAACACTCATTTCCTCTTATGTATCATAGCATTCATTTGACTATGAAAAAACAAAAAAAGACGAGCGGGAAAAGAATATTATCTTATATTGGCAACATTTGTGTCGCCTTTGAACAGAGCACAAAATTTTTGAGTCCACTTGTCATAAATATTTTGGGTTTAGCATGACCTTAGGAAGCTGAGCTCATTACATAGAGTTTACTCCCCTGACTGGTTACTCTTCTAGTCCCTATGGAGAGTTTGATTGATGCCTCCTTCATCTCAAAGTTTCATCATTGAGTCTATGCTTCCAGAGTCTGTTGTATGTCTCATGCTCTTGTTCAAAGGATGTCTATCAAACCGTGTCAGCCATTCCTCAGAACTCTTGACTTTGCATGTCGGCCATACCCTTAGTGTGTCTCAGAGTTACATGAAGTTGTAGTCCTATTGTGCACCCTAGTCCTACTTTCATCATTGGTAGGTGACCTTGCACCCAACAATCGACATTTCATCATTGGTCATTGATTGGGTGGTTTCCCTTGTGTTCAACGACAATAAATCTATTCACACATTGGGATTCGTGTAGTGTCTTGGATTCCATTAGTCTTATTGGTGGTTTCCTCGCCTTTTTCAACAATTTTCCTTATTGGCTGTTATTCAGAGGGTCTTTTTCATGTACCGCTTGCATCTGGCACACACTAAAGACACACATGGTCATTGGTTTGTGAACATGTTCTTCGTCCAATTTCCTCCAAATCATCAAGCTCTTGCTTTGTACCTCGTGTTGAATGATGAGAGATGCCTCAATGTTGTCCTTTCAGCGGGTCTCCTTCCATTGACTTCAACCCATCTATTATGGAGACGAGACCTAGAGTCCTATGAGTACCTAGAGGCTTATAGTCATTAGTGACAGGTTATCTCACCATCGACAATTGGGAATACATCAATGTCTCATGATCGATGGATTTTTCAAGTATTCGACCCCGACACCTCTATTCACACTTGTAAGAATGTACTTGGTGCCTTGATACCTACTTTCACTATCGGTAGGTTGTCTCACGTTTGTTAACGATATACCTTAATTACCGATAATCAAACGAAGTCTCATTGTGTTCGACCTCAACTCCTTTATTCACACGATGTAGACTTTCACCTTTGGTGGATTGTGTAGAAGACTTGAAGACATTAGTTCATAGTCACAACTTTCATGAGTTGTTGATATCTTTCATCGGACCAATACCTATGTGACTTCAATGATCATGGGAGATCAGATTGTACTCCATTGTATACAGATATCTTCAGATTGATTTTGAGGCTGGTTTTACTAGGCCTTGTTCGTGACTATGACAACCTTTGGCATATAGCCACCTTTGTATTGCATATTCATGGCCATGAAGAACTGTTTGGTATATTTTCACATGGATCTGTAGTGTAATTCAAATTGGCAGCCATGTGCGCAAAGTCAGTACAGATTGTAATATTCTCAGGAGCAACTAGTTCTTCTAGTTGGGTCCCCATTACTCCACTTATGGGTATTATAATGTATTTCGGCCATCATAGATACTCCTTTGACCTCACACATTAGGGGGCAACTGTTATAGCAAGATTTTCCTCATCCTATGCAAATTTTCTCAGAAGGCCTCGTTCTATTTCCCTATGCAAACTTGAAACCCCTTTTTGCAAATCCTAGAGCTAAAAACATTATGTTTCCACATATACACACCCTACCTATTATACAACATGCGTATATGCATGTTGCAGCACTATAGCCCACGTACATCGAGTTTTGTGTTCAAAATTAAAAAATGGTGTCGGGTTTCCATGTCACATCACGAGATCCATGATCCTTGACCTTCCACATACTGGAAACGTTCCAACTCGGCCCTTTATTTTCACTTGAAGGCTATAAATCTATGAAATTAGTGCTATGGAAAAGAGGAGAAGAATTCAACTTTGAGAGCAAATTTACTTTGGAGAAATTATTCACTTCATATTGAGTTTGCATCCCTTTATCCTTTTAAGTCTAAACACATTGTTCAGCCCCCAAGCTCTTCCCTACATGATTGAGAACCTCATTGTCTCTCTTATTTGAGCTTGCCTTTGGTGGAGGATTGAAGTGGTGGAGGAGCAGCTGGAAGGGACTTAGTTTCTCGGTTCTGAACCGTGCCGACACAGAAGTTTGTAATTCATTCACTTCTGTTGATTACATTTTAATAGAAATACTCTTTTCTCTTCTAATTAATATCTTGCAAATATTTGAATTGTTATTCCATGGGCGTATTTGTTATGAATGTTGATGGATTATGCTATTGAATGTGATGACTGTATATATTATCACCATATGCTTGCGTTTCTTGGTTGTTGAGGACAAGTTGCAGGTGTATTTCTTTGAGTCAAGTGCTCAACGGTGGACTTCATTGAACATCTGGACGAGGTAGGCTCCTTTTCTTGTCTTGTTAGCATATCTGTTTATATAGCATACCTGAGATTAGAGTTGATTTCTACAGTCATTTTCGTCTGTCGTGGTTTACTCGTAGCCATAGAGAGATTTTCCTCATAACAATGAGACATCTAGTTGGGGGCCATCTCTAAATGATCATGATGATTCTTCATCGGATGTTGGGATGTTATTGGTTGTTATTTAATATTATGTTTATGCTTAGGCTAGGTGTTTTGGGATACACTTACTTGAATTTTGAATATTGATTATTCTTTGACATTGTTAATTATGAGGCCTCCCTGTTGAGTCCACCTATTTTTTTAATATAGCTATATACATGTTGATAATTTGATAGTCAAAGGATGTCAATTGGGTCTAGCTTTAGTGGCTAAGAGGAGAAGTCATTATCTTCAAGCAATATGTTTTCTCCTTGTGGGTTGATTGAGACTCACAAGGTACCAAGAATCTCACTATTGTGTAAGTGCTTGTGGGTGGGATGAGATGTTTTCAAACATTTAAATCCAATGAGTTAGTTCAATTATTTGTTGCCAATATTATTGGGCATTTGTCTAGTTCCATACCAATAAATGCTCATTTTAAATCCCCCTAAGTTAAACACATCACTCTAGATCATTAAATTTATTGGAAATACTATTCACAAATATAAAAAAACAACCCTTAAATTAATATAAAATATTTTTGAAATATAATCTCTATTGAAATTATGAAACGTTCCTTGAATTTCTTAAAAAGAAAGTTGAAGTGAGGAATGAGATTTAAGACGCAACTAGGAGTAAAAAGCTTTGCTTATTTAATTTATAATAATGCGGTATAAAAGCTTTCTTTAAAACATCAAAAGCACATACACAAAGAAATATTGGTACTTCCAAGTCTTCAATCACATGATCACACCCTTCCTCTTTTCGTGTAAATTATTTTCAATCCGTCAATGTCATGTCAGTAAGTAACGGAAGAAAGCGAAAGGCATCCTTCTTTATCACTTTTGCTTTTTTATAACTTTATTCATTCCTTTTCCTTTCCCTTTTCACATGTACATTCCAAGCTTTCTTGCAACCTTATCGCCAGTACAAAAGCTAACTAATTGGTTTTTGCCATATCATATTAATCACATCCTTCCTTTGCTCAGCCTCCAAGGCTTTTATTATTAATATATTATTAATTTTACTCACCCTAATTAATTTACAAGTTGTCCTTCTTTGACTTCGGGGACCCTCAATTAATTTCAATGTAATTCATGGACCTTTTGTTATTGAACTATGTTTGGGATGTATGTGTCGTGGATAATTTTATTAATTTAATTTTAGAACAACATTTTTTTATTTTATTTTAAAATATATAATAATATATAAATTATGTAAATTATGAGTTATTTAAATGATGATGATGATTAACGTTCATTAAGATCTAATTGGTTTATCGGACCTTAAGAAGGTAAGTGATTACTTGTGATGCTTTAGAATTTTGTTTCTGTGCTTGAAAAGCATTAAGAGAAGCTTTCCATGATCACCATACTTTTGTTGAGTTAAGAGGTTAGGAAGGTTGGTAGTGTGATCAATATTTTGAAAATGAGATCTAATATGGATATAGGCTGAACAATCTAAGAGAAAGTGTTTTTCATCTTCAACCTTCTTAGTGTCACAAAGGTGA
>CBVK0100300798.1:0-12996 GCA_900067695.1 Picea abies
AATAGACACCTGTTGGAATATTCAACGCAATCTTAGGATTACATTGAGAGAAATTCAGCCCTGGAATCTTTCTCAGCATCGGATTTGGTTGACATGTAGTTGCTTGATTAAAACTTGTCAATTTGTGCAAAGCATCACTGTAGAGCCTTTCAAAATTATAAATCGTTACAAGGCTCATAAATGAAATATATTTGAAGGCATCTTTAACTGACTTTTGGCACTGAAAAGAAGGGACATGACATCAGTCGTGGAAATCATGACTCAAGGTGGAAGTGTGATGAACTGGATAGGTGCTACGGAACTGCCTGATGAGTAGGCAACGTTTCTAATTCAAAAAATGATTAGATAGGTAAGAAAGGAGAATGAGGCATGCCTATTATGTAATGAGTGAGGAGAAAGGTGTGTCACATCAGTCAAATCATGGGAGGGATCAACCTAGGGACAAGTCATGAAGGGGACCAAAAATAAGTCATGAGCTAAAAAGGTTCAAGGATCAAAAATCAATTTGAGGATCAAACTAGAGCTAAAGCTCAAAAATTTAATCATCTAAGGGGTCCTACCAAAAATAAACTATTAAAGGAATGAAACTTTAAAAGAAAATTAAAATCTAAGGCTTAAAAAAGGAGTGAAAGCAAACTAAAAGACCCAAGGCAATTTAGTGTGATAACACAATCCTTGCAACATAGAACTAAACAACCAATGTGTTGACAACATTGCACCAATCACTTTGACCTATTGAATGATGAGCTCGAATGCTATAACTGTCATAACTTTAGCCACAAAGCTACAAACTGCCATCTGAAGAATTACAAAAAAAAAAAACTTAGGTTTTATGAGAATAAAAAATTGGGTTCTTTTTGTTCTATTTTTGGGCAGTTTTTGGCCAATGGTTTTTGGGCCCATTATATTGTAATTCTAGTTAAGGAATCTAATCCGGCTTGACGAATTAGGGTTTTGAATGTTGCATAATCATATATATTGTATTGTAAATGGTGAATTTAATACATTGAGAGTTAGAGGTGTGACTCTAAACATTTTTTGGTTTTCTCAGTTAAGGGTTTCCAGTGTAAATTTTCGAGTACTATGTGTGAGTAGTATTACTTTCTTTCTATTTTAATAAGAATTTGTGTGTATATGCCCAAAAAGGGGGTTGAATCCAATGGTGGAAGTGAGGATTTTTTCATTGTTGGGCAAGGTTCAATTCCCATGAGGGCCTATGATGAATCCATGGGGGCACCTTGAGGTAATGGTCGAATGTGTGGTTGCACCCATAGATATTGTATTAAATGATATTGTGACCCATGCACACATAAGTGGATCAAATCCCACCTCCATGTCCTTCAATTTAGAGTCAGTTCTTGTTAGCTCAACCAATTAAGGTGTGGGTTCTGTTTGCTAGGCGACCCAAGTTCAATACCCTTATGGTGTGTTTAGATAGGAGGACACACTCGAAAAATCTAGCCATGTTAAGGGTTGGTGCATCCAGGTCAAGTGCGATCCCCGAGTGATTTTGACAACTTAGATGCCCCTAGGTTGTGGTTTCTTAATTAACAGTTGAAAATTTGGCCCTGCAAACGACTATTTCTAATAGATAAAAAAATAGAATTTGTGTGTGTATTGTTATACTGTAAAGTTTTAAAACCCATAGAAAGATGGGATTCTGGATCATTCTCATGGCTATAATCTCTGGCTCAATTGGATTTTCGGCTAAGCCATTTTAGTAGAGTGCTATTGGTTTATTCAATTTTTGGTCAAGTTATTTTGAGGTAGAACCTTGGGCTTTCATATTTGGTTTGGTTCTATTGATCCCTCTTTGCATTGGATTTAGATTGGAGTTTTATGTCTTCTTCCTATTTCATAGCACTGGAAGAAGGGGGATTAGGTTTCTCACCCTCTTGATTTCAAATAGTGTTCTTTTGTGGGATGTTTTGAATTTTCAATTCTAGGTAATGAATTAGTTATATTCAGAGTGGACCTTAGAATGGCAGTTAGAGAACACTTTGGTCTTGTCTCTTCCTCAAGCCTGGAAAGGACTTGCATAACTCTTTGTGTTTGACAACTTCAGGGTTTCTTTTTCGGTGTTTTGTTATTTCTCCCTTTTGAATTTTTCCATGTATACTTTGCTTTGGAATTTGTGTAAGCTCTAGGTTATGGATTACCCTGGGAACCATGGTAACTGTCATAGAGAAATTTAGGAAATGCATAGATTTTTGTGTAGGCATGAAGACTTCATCAATAACAACAATATGTCCATATTATTGGTAACAACTACGGTCCATAAAAATGGGCACCAATGTAGTTCTCAAAATGTAGTGATTATGGAAACCCTCTTGCAACAAAAAGGGTAAATGCAGTGCTTGGAAGAAAAATTTTCAATGCTAAGGAATATGGTCTACAATCTTAATAAGGGCTCTCAATTTGTTTCTTATAATTTTAGAATTCTATCTTCGACAAACCCAAAGAAGAGGAAATAATCCATCAAATGCTAGAAAAAATGGAATTGGGTAATTAGGAATCACAACCTACTAATGTTGGTCAAGAGGAGGTGCACAACAAGCATGCTTTTTATTAGTATCATGTATTCTTATGTTATGTAGAACAATTCTTATTTTAGGTGTCGTTTTTAGAGTTTATACCAATAGAAACTTTTTGATGGTTATGTTGATTTTTGTTGTAAGAGATAACATACTTTTGTATTACTATGCTAACCAACTAGTTGCAACCTATTTTTAATACAAAATACTATTTGTTTCTGCTTAGAAAAAAGATTTATCAGACAAATAAAGGGAATCGTACTAAATATATTTTCATTGTTATGTTTGAACATGGTGGAAATGAAAGTCGTAAGATCATTATGGTTTTTAGAAGCAAGGAGATCATGAAGAGTAGTTAATTTATGAAACATGATAAATTTATATCTTAAATTATTAAGGACTGTAGGGAAAGTTACAAAGAAATGGTGCTAATTTTCAACGGCCTTTATATCACACATTTTACAATTTCACTCATTTCAAGGTGTTTTTGGGTTAGTGCAATCACCAATTTCACTATGGAGGTCATGAGCCTTGGTTTTGATCTTAGCGATATTATTTTCTTACTAATCTCAAAATGTTGGAAAATTAGTTTTGATTAACCAAATTAAGATTTATAAATATTTGTAGTATTTAAATTTTCTCTTAATAATGATTTCATTCTAGGTCTTATATTTAAACTTCAAAACGACATAAGATTTAGTAAGGTCAATATTAGTAATTTGATTGTATTCTTTTATGTTCCAATAGTTAAGCTAAGCTCCATAATCTCTAGCCCAACCTATTTTATACATGTGGTGGCTACTACTCATACTACAAGCAATAACAAAGAGCCTATCTTTGCGCAAGTTGTATTTATGATAAAGGGAGCAAACAAAGATTTAACAAACTGCCTCCATGTAGTGACCCCTAGAGATGCATTCTTATGCTATTTCCACCACTTCCAACATTCCCTATCCATATAGAGGACATTGATTATGAGTTTCAATAGTTCATCTACTATGGCATGGAGGGAAAAGTGGTGTTCCATTTGGCCAACCTAAGTAGTCAGATTCAATCCATCAAATTTATTCATATCAAGTTTAGGAAGGCAAGGCATCAAATTGTGGGAATGGTCAGAAAATGGAGAAAGTGATCAATGAGATTTTCTTCATATTCAAGGTGCTTACCCTTATGGGAGCCTTACCAAAGTCAATGTCAACCTTCTCAGGCTTACCCTTCAACTTCAAACTTTGATAATAATAAAAAAAGGTTGACTTGTGTACTGAGAGGAGACATATCAATTTCCATTTTTCTAACCAATTGGGAGAGCCGCAATCACTTTCTTTACTTCCTCCATGGTTGACATGCTCCGGTTGTTTGTCATGGGATTAGTGGGTCTTCCGAAGAGGTTATCCAAGAACTATCCCAACACAATCAATTTCCCTAGAGGAATATATGGAGAGGGTTGACAAGCACGGATACAAGTTGCTCAAGACAAAACAAATATTTACTATAGAGTGACACCACAACAATTAGCACCACATATGGATTTTTTTGAGTTATGTCTCCTGCAATGATGTTGGCATGCACCAAACAAGTGACACCACAATGATCAACATCACATAAGGATTATTTTGAGCTAGGTCTCCTATAATGGTGTTGGCAAGCCCTAGAATTATTCTTTTTAATTCAGGGGAAGTATTTCTCACTTTTGAGTATCGTTGCATTGATGAAATTCCCTAATTCCTAATATTGCAAATTGTGTAGGAATTTCACTGCATGTGTTGTAGAAGCCAAGGTTTGCAGGAAGAGGCTAGGGTTTGTAGGGTCCTAAGGATATAGGAGTGTCAAGTGTTATAACTCTCTGACATACCAGAGGGTTAAAATGTTGCGAGTGTTTATCATGGGATGTTTGGGTCCATCGAAGAGGTTATCCAAGAGTTATCCCAACCCAATCAATGTCTCGAGATGAATATATGGAGAGGGCTCAAAAGAAATGGTAGGTGTTGGTCCACACAAAATAAATTTTTACTGTAGAGTGACTCCAAAATGATAAATGTTGCACAAGGATTATTTTGAGCTAGGTTTGTTGCAATTGTGTTGGTGAGCCCTAGATGGGTGACATCACAACGGTTAGTGTCATGCAATGATTATTTTGATCTAGGTTTCACATAATGGTGATGGTGTCCGCACTTTTTTTTTTTTTTAATTTGGAGGGAGTATTACTCTCTTTTGAGTATTATAACACTGATGAAACTCCCAAATTCCTAATATTCCAAATTGTGTATTAATTTCACTGCTTATGCTGCATAAGATAGGGTTTGTAGGAAGAGGCTAGGGTTGGAAGGTTCCTAAGGATAGAGGAGTGTCAAGTGTTATAGTTCTCTGATATACTAGAGGGTTTCAAACAATATTACTTGATCAAATCTTTCATGACACCAACTAAGGAGGATAGACCATACCCTTAGCTATACTATTTGATTCCCTAGTATGTGAGAGTGATCTCGTCGAGTGGTGTTGTTGGTCTACTCTAGAAATAGGATGACCAACATGATTATGTATGGATGGTTTTAGGTGTGCCTAAGGGGCTTCTGATATGCATAGAGGTATGTGAAAGACAACTCCATATACATGTGTTGTCTTATGTAGTCCTACTCAAAAGGGTACCAATAGAGGTTACAAGGGTGTCCAACCAGGTGACACCTCTTGTTTTTTCTGCATGTATTATTTCCCAAGCTCAGTTTACTTGTTTAACAATAGACCTTTGTGTTATTTAAATATTCTTGAACATGTCTCTAGCCTAAAAAACAATTCTAAAATTGGAGAGTGTATTGGCACAAGAAAGTGCTTTGATACCACTTGTGGTGTTCCTTGTTAGTTGAAACAGAGTATCCAGAGAAAAACATATGGAATATAGTTGTGGAAAGCAAATAAACAGAGAAAGAGAGATGGACATATAGATGCATAAATAAAATAGGCATAAATTCAATTGGAAAATTACATTAGTAAGTAAACCTTTATTGATATTTAGAACTAAATAAATTGTTCACTTGCCTCTTCAAGAGGGCAACCTCTAACATGAGTAGAGCTCTAAATACAATAATATTCACTTGTATAATGACTACATACATTCTACTACAATATATAGTTTCTAACTGACAAAAACCTTAACCATCTAATGGACCTCCATTAATGAGGCATCAACCACTAACTAGTGGACCTTCTTTAATGAGGTCACTTGTGTTTATTGATTTCACACTCTACTAACTCACGGGGCCTTATTTAATAGAGATGACCCTCGTTACTTTAAATAACAATCTATTTCACTAACTAGGGGATTTAGGGTAGGACCCTAACAATAGACCTCACCATAGAGACAACTGACAAGCTTGTGAGAGGCAAGAACATAAGGACCATTCTAAGCCTTCTACTTTAGTGCAAAATCGTAAATTTTTTACATAGGTTTTGGTCATCTCTAATGTAACTAAGCCTCCCAAGCTAACTAATGATGGCTAGTTGTAGTTAAGGATGAGACGTTTGGTTAATGTTGATACCTAAATAATCATGATGATTCTCCACCAAATGCTGGGATGGTATTGATTATTGTTTAATATTGTGTTTATGCTTAGGCTAGGTGTTTTGGCATAAGCTTTCTTGATTTTTTATTAGTATTTGACAGTGTTATTGATGCTTACATGTTGAGTCCACCTATTATTTTAATAAAGATATATGTGTGTGTGTGTGTGTGTGTGTGTGTGTGTGTGTTGATAAATTAATAGTCAAAGGATGTCAATTGGGTCTAACTTTGGTGGTTAAGAGGAAAATTTGTTATCCTCCCCGCCTAGGTTTAAATTCCACTTGTGACATGTTTTCTCCTTGTGGTTTGATTGGGACTAAAAAGGTACCAACAATCTCACTTTCATATAAGTACTTGTTGGTAGGATGAGATGTTTTCAAACATTTAAACCCAAGGGATTAACTCAACTAGTTGTTGTCAATGTTATTAGACATTTGGCTAGTTCCATGTCAATAGGTACCCAATATAAATCCCCTTAGATTAAACACACTAATTTATGTTAATGCATTTACGAAAAATGCTATCCATAAATATCTACCAATATCTTTTGAATTTACCAAAACAAATTCCATAAAAACAATTTAATAATAATAAAAAACTATATTTACAATATCAAGTTTTATGTAAGTATATACTTTATATGAAATTTTACCATTAAAACATCGAAAGCACAAAGAAACGTTGGTGCTTCACGCCTTCATTTTTCCACATTCATCAATGACAAAATCACACCCTTCTTCTGACATGACGTTCATGTAAATTATTTTCAATCAACACCAATGTCATTAAGTGTGTAAGGGAAGAAAGTGGAATTCATCATTGTTTATCACTTATTCTTTCTTATTCCTTTTTAGACATATATACATGTTCCTGAGCTTTCTTCCAACTTTGTTTCCTTTCCTGTAGCTCCCTAATTGATTTTTGTCATAATCATACTAATCACATATTCAAATGAGAAGAGATGCACTTCCTACCCTATGCCTTGGGTCTTTAATCATTTTCCTTTTAATATACCTATACATTCATCTGAGGGCACGATGGCTCCACTGTATGCGTCTTCGTTTTAGAGGAGTCTTATCCCTCAAGTGACTGTCATTGTGGGAGGTTGGAATCTCCCTTCTTACGAATCCAATCCTAGTTTCATCCTTCCAGGATCTAGTGCTCAAATGGGTGGTTATTCTACTTATTACACCCCATCAGTCTATTATTCTATGAACACTCTTCCCATGTCAGGTGTCCATTTATCCTCCAGTATGTCATACGAAGGGAATCAATTTTATGGTATGGGTTACCCCCTTCATGGAACCCCTTCACATGGGGGCAATATATATCCTCACCTGAATAACCCGTGTCATGCCTTTGTCTCTTCACGGACATCTTCTTCAGTGATGATTCCCATAAAAACCTCTATGTATCAGTTAGGAGGAGGATACTTCCCTTCCAAGCAGGGACAGGGTGTAGACAAAAACCCTTCTTGGCCTACAATTTCTCAAAACCAATCTTTCCCAGGACCTTGGTCTCAAATGCCACAACTAACCGCCGCCACCAGTCCAGTGCCTACAAGTCATACTAGAGTTCCATCACCAACCTTTGCTAGTCATGTTGGAGATTGGTCGACAACCTCTACAAGCCATGTTGAAGACCAACAACCATCTGTTGCAAGTCATGTTGGGGGAACCAATCTAGTCACCATGAGTCATACTAACATCACATCTCCAACCTCTGTGCATCATATGGGGGATGAACCAACAGCCTCTTCCAGTCACGAAGAGAGCATGTCGCCAACCATTGTGAATGATGATGGGGGCATTCATATGATTGACATGCCTAGATGTGTAAGACATAAACCCAAGTTCCTTTGTAGGCTTTGAAAAGAAGATCACCTTACTCGTTTGTGCCCTGCTACTACTATGATATAAGAAGTGTGGTCCTTACCTGGGGGCCCTTCGGTTTATGAGTCATCATTGGTTTCCCAACACTTTGTTTCTCCTTTGAATGACGTGAAAATCATGTCAATGCAATCATCACCCGACCCCACTCCTGGTTTAAGGAGTGAGACATCTTTTGACCATGTCATTAACATCTCTAGTCCCACACCTTCTGAACAAGAGAGAGATTTACTCTCCTCGAGTAATCTCTCTCCAAGTCTTTGAGAGGTTCCCTTTGATTGGGATGGTCTTGTGTGATATCAAATTCATCCTCCTATGACTTTTCAGGTAAGAGACATTCTCCGATATATCGTTGAGAAGGTAACCTCCGCTAGCACTTTATCCTCCTCAACTTGGAAAGCTTTGGGTTTTCCCAAGCTTGTGTTAGCTATTTGTAAGTTGCTGACCTTTCACAGAAATCCTGCACGAGAGCCTTGGCCTCCCCCATGACATGATGCCTAGAGGACTCCTAACGAGTCTGATTTAATCTCTTTTTCGACTCTCTCAAAAAACAAAAAGTTTGTCGAGTGAACTTGTCTCTTTCACACTCATAAATTGGATTTGAAAGGATGTCTATTTGGTGCAAGTGTATCCCCTTTTCAAACCAAGTAGACTAAGATTACAAAAAAAGACATTTTTTGGCATTAAGTTGTAATTGCATCTCATTCTCTTGCTTGCAGTATTGAGACTATCACCGATTGTCGATTTTGCATTATAATCCTTTCACCTCATCAGTTTGCATCATCAGCTAAGCAGAGCCTTGTTTATATCCTTTGCAACTTGACACCCGATACCCAAGAGGAAACATTCCCTCGAGTGTCCATCTCCTACATGCACCTCCTTGCATTAAGCATAGGTATGTTCCACTACTGGAACTAGATTGCTTGCTTGCAACACTCATTTCCTCTTATGTATCATAGCATTCATTTGACTATGAAAAAACAAAAAAAGACGAGCGGGAAAAGAATATTATCTTATATTGGCAACATTTGTGTCGCCTTTGAACAGAGCACAAAATTTTTGAGTCCACTTGTCATAAATATTTTGGGTTTAGCATGACCTTAGGAAGCTGAGCTCATTACATAGAGTTTACTCCCCTGACTGGTTACTCTTCTAGTCCCTATGGAGAGTTTGATTGATGCCTCCTTCATCTCAAAGTTTCATCATTGAGTCTATGCTTCCAGAGTCTGTTGTATGTCTCATGCTCTTGTTCAAAGGATGTCTATCAAACCGTGTCAGCCATTCCTCAGAACTCTTGACTTTGCATGTCGGCCATACCCTTAGTGTGTCTCAGAGTTACATGAAGTTGTAGTCCTATTGTGCACCCTAGTCCTACTTTCATCATTGGTAGGTGACCTTGCACCCAACAATCGACATTTCATCATTGGTCATTGATTGGGTGGTTTCCCTTGTGTTCAACGACAATAAATCTATTCACACATTGGGATTCGTGTAGTGTCTTGGATTCCATTAGTCTTATTGGTGGTTTCCTCGCCTTTTTCAACAATTTTCCTTATTGGCTGTTATTCAGAGGGTCTTTTTCATGTACCGCTTGCATCTGGCACACACTAAAGACACACATGGTCATTGGTTTGTGAACATGTTCTTCGTCCAATTTCCTCCAAATCATCAAGCTCTTGCTTTGTACCTCGTGTTGAATGATGAGAGATGCCTCAATGTTGTCCTTTCAGCGGGTCTCCTTCCATTGACTTCAACCCATCTATTATGGAGACGAGACCTAGAGTCCTATGAGTACCTAGAGGCTTATAGTCATTAGTGACAGGTTATCTCACCATCGACAATTGGGAATACATCAATGTCTCATGATCGATGGATTTTTCAAGTATTCGACCCCGACACCTCTATTCACACTTGTAAGAATGTACTTGGTGCCTTGATACCTACTTTCACTATCGGTAGGTTGTCTCACGTTTGTTAACGATATACCTTAATTACCGATAATCAAACGAAGTCTCATTGTGTTCGACCTCAACTCCTTTATTCACACGATGTAGACTTTCACCTTTGGTGGATTGTGTAGAAGACTTGAAGACATTAGTTCATAGTCACAACTTTCATGAGTTGTTGATATCTTTCATCGGACCAATACCTATGTGACTTCAATGATCATGGGAGATCAGATTGTACTCCATTGTATACAGATATCTTCAGATTGATTTTGAGGCTGGTTTTACTAGGCCTTGTTCGTGACTATGACAACCTTTGGCATATAGCCACCTTTGTATTGCATATTCATGGCCATGAAGAACTGTTTGGTATATTTTCACATGGATCTGTAGTGTAATTCAAATTGGCAGCCATGTGCGCAAAGTCAGTACAGATTGTAATATTCTCAGGAGCAACTAGTTCTTCTAGTTGGGTCCCCATTACTCCACTTATGGGTATTATAATGTATTTCGGCCATCATAGATACTCCTTTGACCTCACACATTAGGGGGCAACTGTTATAGCAAGATTTTCCTCATCCTATGCAAATTTTCTCAGAAGGCCTCGTTCTATTTCCCTATGCAAACTTGAAACCCCTTTTTGCAAATCCTAGAGCTAAAAACATTATGTTTCCACATATACACACCCTACCTATTATACAACATGCGTATATGCATGTTGCAGCACTATAGCCCACGTACATCGAGTTTTGTGTTCAAAATTAAAAAATGGTGTCGGGTTTCCATGTCACATCACGAGATCCATGATCCTTGACCTTCCACATACTGGAAACGTTCCAACTCGGCCCTTTATTTTCACTTGAAGGCTATAAATCTATGAAATTAGTGCTATGGAAAAGAGGAGAAGAATTCAACTTTGAGAGCAAATTTACTTTGGAGAAATTATTCACTTCATATTGAGTTTGCATCCCTTTATCCTTTTAAGTCTAAACACATTGTTCAGCCCCCAAGCTCTTCCCTACATGATTGAGAACCTCATTGTCTCTCTTATTTGAGCTTGCCTTTGGTGGAGGATTGAAGTGGTGGAGGAGCAGCTGGAAGGGACTTAGTTTCTCGGTTCTGAACCGTGCCGACACAGAAGTTTGTAATTCATTCACTTCTGTTGATTACATTTTAATAGAAATACTCTTTTCTCTTCTAATTAATATCTTGCAAATATTTGAATTGTTATTCCATGGGCGTATTTGTTATGAATGTTGATGGATTATGCTATTGAATGTGATGACTGTATATATTATCACCATATGCTTGCGTTTCTTGGTTGTTGAGGACAAGTTGCAGGTGTATTTCTTTGAGTCAAGTGCTCAACGGTGGACTTCATTGAACATCTGGACGAGGTAGGCTCCTTTTCTTGTCTTGTTAGCATATCTGTTTATATAGCATACCTGAGATTAGAGTTGATTTCTACAGTCATTTTCGTCTGTCGTGGTTTACTCGTAGCCATAGAGAGATTTTCCTCATAACAATGAGACATCTAGTTGGGGGCCATCTCTAAATGATCATGATGATTCTTCATCGGATGTTGGGATGTTATTGGTTGTTATTTAATATTATGTTTATGCTTAGGCTAGGTGTTTTGGGATACACTTACTTGAATTTTGAATATTGATTATTCTTTGACATTGTTAATTATGAGGCCTCCCTGTTGAGTCCACCTATTTTTTTAATATAGCTATATACATGTTGATAATTTGATAGTCAAAGGATGTCAATTGGGTCTAGCTTTAGTGGCTAAGAGGAGAAGTCATTATCTTCAAGCAATATGTTTTCTCCTTGTGGGTTGATTGAGACTCACAAGGTACCAAGAATCTCACTATTGTGTAAGTGCTTGTGGGTGGGATGAGATGTTTTCAAACATTTAAATCCAATGAGTTAGTTCAATTATTTGTTGCCAATATTATTGGGCATTTGTCTAGTTCCATACCAATAAATGCTCATTTTAAATCCCCCTAAGTTAAACACATCACTCTAGATCATTAAATTTATTGGAAATACTATTCACAAATATAAAAAAACAACCCTTAAATTAATATAAAATATTTTTGAAATATAATCTCTATTGAAATTATGAAACGTTCCTTGAATTTCTTAAAAAGAAAGTTGAAGTGAGGAATGAGATTTAAGACGCAACTAGGAGTAAAAAGCTTTGCTTATTTAATTTATAATAATGCGGTATAAAAGCTTTCTTTAAAACATCAAAAGCACATACACAAAGAAATATTGGTACTTCCAAGTCTTCAATCACATGATCACACCCTTCCTCTTTTCGTGTAAATTATTTTCAATCCGTCAATGTCATGTCAGTAAGTAACGGAAGAAAGCGAAAGGCATCCTTCTTTATCACTTTTGCTTTTTTATAACTTTATTCATTCCTTTTCCTTTCCCTTTTCACATGTACATTCCAAGCTTTCTTGCAACCTTATCGCCAGTACAAAAGCTAACTAATTGGTTTTTGCCATATCATATTAATCACATCCTTCCTTTGCTCAGCCTCCAAGGCTTTTATTATTAATATATTATTAATTTTACTCACCCTAATTAATTTACAAGTTGTCCTTCTTTGACTTCGGGGACCCTCAATTAATTTCAATGTAATTCATGGACCTTTTGTTATTGAACTATGTTTGGGATGTATGTGTCGTGGATAATTTTATTAATTTAATTTTAGAACAACATTTTTTTATTTTATTTTAAAATATATAATAATATATAAATTATGTAAATTATGAGTTATTTAAATGATGATGATGATTAACGTTCATTAAGATCTAATTGGTTTATCGGACCTTAAGAAGGTAAGTGATTACTTGTGATGCTTTAGAATTTTGTTTCTGTGCTTGAAAAGCATTAAGAGAAGCTTTCCATGATCACCATACTTTTGTTGAGTTAAGAGGTTAGGAAGGTTGGTAGTGTGATCAATATTTTGAAAATGAGATCTAATATGGATATAGGCTGAACAATCTAAGAGAAAGTGTTTTTCATCTTCAACCTTCTTAGTGTCACAAAGGTGA
>CBVK0100300799.1:0-12996 GCA_900067695.1 Picea abies
AAAACTTTATGTGCATTTCGCCATGAAGAAGAGTATTGGAGGCTTAAGTCTCGAAGCTTGTGGCTTAAAGATGGAGACCGAAACACTTAATTCTTTCATCGGTAGTTCAAAACCCACCTCTCCTGAAACCACATTTCTGAAATTACATCCTCAAATGGATTGATCCACAAAGGGTTTGATCAGCTCAAGGCCGCAACATAAACTCACTTCAAGAGACTTTACAAGGAAGAAGACTCTGGTTGTGAAGAGGTTATCTCATATTTCCTCTCACACATTCCCTCTCTCATAAGTAGGAATGACAATTCAATCCTCGTGAAACCATTTTCTAAAGAAGAAATCTGCAATGTCATCTGGTCCATGGAGCCTGACAAAGCCTTAGGACCAGATGGATTCACAATCCATTTTTATAGAGCATGTTGGGACATAATTGAGACTGGTCTAATGAGGATGATTAAATCATTTCACCAAAGAGCTAAAGAAGGAGGCATCACTAACTCCACCTTCCGATCTCACATAATTGAGACTAGTCTAATGAGGATGATTAAATCATTTCACCAAAGAGCTAAAGAAGGAGGCATCACTAACTCCACCTTCCTAGCTTTAATCCCCAAAGAAGTTAATCCGAGCTCCTTCGAAAGATTCAGGCCTATCTCTCTTTGCAACACTTCTTATAAAATTATGTCCAAGCTTCTGGCAAATAGAATCAAGCCCCCGCTAGAGAATCTCATTTCCCCCATGCAAGGTGGATTTGTCAAAGGGAGACATATTCTCGACAATGTAATACAGGTCCAAGAAGCCATGCACTCTAGTCATCAACGAGAGGAGCAAGGGATGTTGATAAAGCTCGGCATGGAAAATGCTTTCGATGGGGTAAACCTCTCCTTCCTTTACAAAGTCCTCCTCTCTTTTGGTTTTTTCTTTGACTTTGTTGATTTGATAAAAGCATGCACTGAAAATCCTTGGATAGCCCCTCTAGTAAATGGCAGACCGACAAACTATTTTCAGACCTCGAGGGGATTAAGGCAAGGTTTCCCTCTTTCCACCTTCCTGTACATCTTGATGGTTGATACTCTTAAGCAGGAAGTTGAATATTGAAAAGAGGACTAGTTTAGTCCCAGGCATTAGGCTGACGAAGGGAATTGACCCAATCAATCATGCCCTCTTTGCAGATGATTCCCTCATGTTGGGTGGAGCCTTCGTAAAAATTGCAAAAAAATTCAACGAAATACTTCAAAGCTTTTGCAGCATCTCCGGAGAACTCATCAATAAAAGGAAAAGTGAAGTGTATGGGTGGAACGCAAATCAACAAACAATTCAACAAATATCCCTTTACTTGGGGTTCCCGAGCTATGCTTCTTGGGAAAAAATAAAGTATCTAGGACTCTGAAAGAAATGAAGTGGTGGCTACAAAGAAAACTTCTTTTCTCCTTAAACAATCTGTTGGCCTTGGGTCTCCTCTGCACTCATCGAGATTCGAAAGTGAGACCTATGATGAGCATTCTTTACTGAAGTACGATCGATAGCTACCGATTGACCAAAGAGAAATGATGAGGTGTCATCGGATGTCAAATACAACATATTTGGAGGCATGTCAAAGTATACAAGACTGAAAGCAATAGTTTGGAGTCATATTTGGAGAAATGGGGTTACAGGCCCCGAGACACAGGAAATATGACTCAAATAGTGAGGGACAACTTGAAAAAGGTGCCTCTCTTGGTTCCCTTGTATGGTCATTTCTATATCCCTTTGTCTCCCGATCTTGTGGGAAATATTGTGTTTTTTTGTTTATAAGAGTGACACGTTTCGTTGTGGGTTTGACCTTGGTGATTTCTTTGAGAGAGAGACCTTCTCTCTCCATGAGCCCTTGGATTTTTTTAGAGAGTTTTAGGCATGCCCATGACAGTCTAAGCAGTGATAAGTCAATGGGTTTTCACAGGAAGAGGGGCAATTGGCTTGGATTTGAGCAGAATTATGCCAAATTGAATCACGAGAAATCCAATAGGTACATAGAAGCATGGGGTAGGAATTTGGATTTGTTGGCTAAAGGCTATGATTTTGTGTACACCAACAACAGAATTCTCGCTAGTGTAGCAGTTGTGCCCTCCCCTTCTCCCTCAAAATCTCCTAATTCTTCAAGGTGGATAGAGTTTTGAAGTGATTTGGCTAAAGAGAGGTCCAATTCTTCTTTCCATGTCTCCTCTCATGAAAGCTTCTTTAGTTTCATTAAAAAAAAAGTTGATTTTGATTTAAATTTAAATTTAGATCTAGATTTAGCCAAGGAAGGAGAATACTATAATGGTGGTCGGGGTTCTAATTTCTACACGCCGAGATGGTCGATGGATTACCTAGAGGAGCTAACAACTTTGTTCATAAATGGAGGTTGGAATGAACTAGACATCAATGTATGTTCATAAATGGTGGTTGGAAGGAACAAGACATCAATGGCATGATTCATGCTTCATCCTATGCTTCATCCTATGCTTCATCGTCTCCTTCATCAGACACTAAAGATAGTAAGACAATTTTAGAAGGCCTGTTGTTGAAAAAAAATTCGATGGAAAATTCTCTTATAAAAGCGGGATGGAGTTCACATGATATTGCAATGATTTTGGACATCGATTATCCCACTAAAAATCCCTGCAAGAAAATATCACCAAAATTGGATGAAAGAATTGGGAAACTCGTAGAAAATGTTGGTCAAGCATGATTAATGCTTTCTCACTATATTTATTCAACTTCGGGGATTATATGTTTGGTTATAAGTTCAAGTATTTCATGAAATACATGATCAAAGTGTTGAAGGTATTTACCTCCACGTGTAAACCTGACGATAATAGAATATTATGGGAAGCAAGAAGAAACCCTAATTAGTTGGCTAATAACCCTGGAAGACAAGTCGACTCAAGAAGATAACTTGTATTAGGTTATTAGCCTCCAAGAGAATAATTCGTCTAAAGGAAATATTATATACTAAGTAAATAGGCACCTAGAATGAAAAGTCGGCCCAGACAATTTGCCAGTTTTAGTATAAATACATGAGGCTAGTCTTCATTCTGGCATGCATTCTCAGAACTGCAAAAGCAACACTTGTGCGCATTGCAGTTGGCCAGTTTGTGTACAACTCTGAAGGAGAGTTGTCGTTGTAGCTGTTGCAACTAACAGATTTCGAGTTTGGCTTGGACTATCTCTTGGTTATGGTTTGGACTCTCTGATCATCTCTTGTTACTCTTGCTTGGTTCACTATTCTTGGAGAAAGATGTGCCACCCTTTGTTTGGCTATCTAGCCTAGGGTTTGATTTCAGAATGATTCCCTATTAAGGTTAAGGTGCTCGGGGGTGGCTTCGGCCTATGGTTTGGTGACAATAGTGATATTGTCTATGATTAAACGACCACATCCATCATATTCTAACATGTTATGAGCCCACGCCTCCTTCATTCAGTCTAACCACTTGAAGGGAGCATAACCATAAGGATACTAAGCTCGTTGAAGAATTGTCGCTAGGGTTTCTAGTAAGAGAAGCTATTGAAACACTATCGCTAGGGTTACTAGCAGGTGCAGTTGCAGAAACCCTAATCCTCTCATTGAGGCACCTTAAGTGAAGGGATTGACCTAATTTCTGGATAGACTACTGCACCCTAGCCCAAACACATCTCCTGGTATTCTCAGCAAGCCAAGACGTCAAGTTTGAGTTTTTGGTCAAATCTAGGGTTGACCAAGTCAGAGCAACCGTGACTTACTCTATGAAGTCAGAAAACAAGTTAGATGGGGCTTTGAACTTCATAGCATGGAAGACAAGGATTTACCTCATCCATACCAAGAATAAAGTGTTGGATATCGTGAAAGGAAATATCGTGGAACTAGAGTTTGAAGAAGGAAAAAAGACGGAACAACAGAACGTTGTGGTTATGGAGAAGTTCAAAGACGATGACATCAATGCATGAGTATCATAGTGGACTCTATAAAAGACCACTTGATACCCTACATCTCCCACATTGACTTGTATAAGAAGATGTATGATGCCCTAACAAACCTCTTCTCAGTCAGAAACATTGGACAAGTAATGAGTATGAAGAATGAGCTCTATGACATGAAGATGAATGATGATGAAAGCATAACATCATACTTTGTGAGAATATCTCAGTTAAGAGATCAACTACAAGCTTTTAAAGATATCATTTCAGAAAAGGAATTAGTAAACATAGTAGTCAACGGTCTTCCCAAGACATGGGATGCATTTGCCACAAGCATGAACACAAGGAAGGAGTATCCCACATTTGAAGAACTTTGGACTTGTTGTGCACAAGAAGAATCAAGGATCAGTGCAAAAGAGAAACCCCAAAAGAAATACGATGATCAAGCCTTCACAACAAGATTCAAGTATTCCAGGAACAAAAGGAAGTTTGGTTCAAGGAAGAAGTCAAATCAAGAGAAATATATGTCAAAAATACAATGCTTTAACTGTTGAAAGTATGGTCACTACAAGAATCATTCTCCCGAGCTCAAGAAAAGGAAGGAGATACATGAAGCATCAGTTACCAAAGAAAGGAAACCCTCAAGGAAGACTAAGCAGGATGAAACCAACTTCTTCTTCTAAGACAAGGTAACAATACTCTTCATAGTTCTTGTACATACCATGTTTACATAGTTTCTGTACATATTTTGCATATCTATAATATGTTCAAAGAAAAACTATACCTATGGAAGAACAACAAGATAAGGATTTCTATCACAATAAACTACAATACACATGAAATGATGAAGTACATCAACAACCATTAGTAACAATTCATGTGGAAGCTATTACATAAGTAACAGCTGCAAGAAAAGCCAAAATCAGAATCAATCTTGAAGAAACCTAGAAGAAGTAAAGACAGAAAGAAGTCAACAATCAAGAGGAAATTGGAAAAAGACTTGTGACACTTTACAGAAGGCAATAAAGGATGCAGACGAAAGCGTGGACTCTATTAGATGGAGAGAGATGATTATATATTTCCAAAAGAAGAGCATGCATTCATACATGAAGCAAGGATTAGGAGGGAGCTAATCCTATGATCCATTGAATATGATGGAGTATATATCCATGGTAGAAGCCATGAAAAGCAGTACGTGTTTAGTTTGACTTTAGAAGAAGTCTTTTTCGAAAAGAAGCCTTAAAGTATCTTCAGGGCATGGAATCTATAGAAAACTCCATGGACCTAAGAGCTAAAGAAAATCATAAGGAAGAACATGAATATTCCAAAAAAGAAAGAAAAGATAGAACAACCAATCATTGTATCGAGAATCACAAGACTACCAGCCTGACCTGAACTCACTAAAAGAAATCAAGTAGAGGAACTGAAAGTTTTGATGAAGAACAGTGTATGGAAGATTTATGAATGAAAGCATTACAAGATCCAGAACCAGAGGTTCTCCCAGATGGAGGGAGAAGACTATGATGATTGTTTGTTCCAGTAAACCATACATACCTCTACATGAGTCATTATATCGTCCGCAATATCCATGGGTTGAAGTTTACATCAGATGAATGCAAAGACTGTTCTCCAGAATAATTGAACAAAGAACGTATGTAGAACAAACTGAAGGCTTTAAGGTATACTAGGAAGAGACCTTTGTATGCAGATGGAAGAAAACAACTTGGTGGAGAACCTCCAATGCATAACAGAAGCATGGTGAAAAACCTTCTATAACAGAGATATTGTATCAGAATGGTTACTCAAAACTCAAGGATGATGGATTGCCAATCCATGACAAATCTCTCATGATGGCAGAAGAAGTACCACTTGGATATATTTCAGTTTGACCCTTTCCATGATGTTATGAGCTAGCAGAAACAAAAGATGAATCCAACAATGATATACTATAATGATCAGAGCTATATGAAGCCTTCAGAGAAAACCAGTGTTCCAGAAAGACTGAAATACATTGAGATCAAGCATTACATTCTTCGTGATGAAGTCCAGAAAAGAGAAGGTGGTTCTCCAAAGATGAGCAGATAAGCACATATTTTGGTAAAGCCTCTATCCAAAATGAAAGAGTTTGCGTACTCAAGCTGGAGCTCGTGGAGACGACTTCCTTATTGAAAAAGGAAGAGATGACTCCCGGGTTGGGAGGGAGCACTGATGTGTTATTGATTTATGGACAATCATTTTTCAGTTCAAAAAATGGTCCAAGATGAGCAATTCCTTTCCAGTTTGGAAAGTGGTTTGAGATTTTTTACGGACAGACATTTTCTAGTTCAGAAAATGGTCCAGATCGAATGGTCATTTTTGTAATGAAAATGGTTCAATGGATTGTTGGTGTACCATAGACAGTGATTCCCCTTCTGGTTAACATAGGGAATGGTCTAGGACAGTCTCTCTTCTTGACGATCACTCTCAGTAATGGTCAAGAAGACTAGTTTGCGTCGCCGGACAGTCATTCTTTCGAAGCTCACAGTTGTGAGCAGTTTCGAAGAATGGTTCATTTTGGAGGTTGGTGCAGGACAGTAAATGGTCCAGACAATCATTCCCTAGGGCAGATTCAATCTCTCCAGGTTTCACTTTGTTTATTGCCAGAGGAATGGCCCAGATAGGTGAATGGTCAAGGTTCAACAATCAGGGACAAGCATTCCCTAGGGAAGATTCATTCTCTCTAGGTTGCACTTTGTTTAGTGTCGGAGGAATGGCCCAGATAGGCGAATGGTCCAGGCTAAAAAATCGGGACAGTTATTCTTCCTTGCTTGAGAAGAATAGTCTAGATAGCTCATTGTTGATGTTTTACTTTCTTAGGGAAGATGCTCTTCCAAGATATCATAGATGTGAGTGGAAGAATGGCCCAGATGATTCATTTTATATATCATAACAATGTTTTCTGTGCAGGTTGATGATATGATTGTTATGGAGATTGTATGTCTTTGGAGAATAGATGTATACCACTGTGGTGGATGTGTTCCACTGATTGTGACTATATGTCACTGATCAAGTATTTGTGTCCTACTTGGTGTGGAAGTGTACCACTGGATTGTAGTTGTGTACTACTATGGATATACACAGTTGTGTTCTATTGAGTGACATTGTTCTGATTGCCTTGAAGACTATCAATAGTGTTGGGAATGATTATCAGCTAGATGGATGATCAATAAACAGATATTTCCCAGACAGAAAATAGTCCAGGACATTTAGTCTTCTAAGACATATGTCTGGATTAGAAGAATGACTCTTGTGTTACTCTGTGGAGTGAGTGACTCATCCAAAATCATGTCTGATTACTCAGATAGAGTATGGTTTCAAGAGATGATGTAGTTGATGACATTGATATTGATGATGGTGCTCATGATCTAATCATGTGATAGTCTATACGGCTATGTTGATGCTATCGGGTGAATGGTATGTTTATGCTCAAGACCATTACCTTCAATACCTACCTAGTTAGGAGGGAGTGTTGATATTATGGTAGCTGCGAGAGGTATTTACCTCCATGTGTAAACCTGACGAGAATAGAATATTCTGGGAAGCAAGAAGAAACCCTAATTAGTTGGCTAATAACCCTAGAAGACAAGTCAGCTCAAGAAGATAACTTGTATTAGGTTATTAGCCTCCGAAACAAGAAGTTGTCTAAAGGAAATATTATATACTAAGTAAATAGGCACCCAGAATGAAAAGTCGGCCTAGGCAATTTGCCAGTTTTAGTATAAATACAGGAGGCTAGTCTTCATTCTGGTAGGCATTCTCAGAGCTGCAGAAGCAACACTTGTGCGCACTGCAGTTGGCCAGTTTGTGCACAAGTCTGGAGGAGAGTTGTCGTTGCAGCTGTTGCAGCTAGCAGATTTCAGTTTTGGCTTGGACTATCTGTTGGTTATGGTTTGGACTTTCTGATCATCTCTTGTTACCTTGCTTGGTGTGTTATTCTTGGAGAAAGATGTGCCACCCTTTGTTTGGCTATCTAGCCTAGGGTTTGCTTCCAGAATGATTCCTTCTCAAGGTTAAGCTGCCCAGGGGTGGCTTTGGCCTATGGTCTGGTGACAATAGTGATATTGTCTATGATTAAAGGACCACATCCATCATATTCTAACACAAAGTTCACTTAAGCAAATGTATGGCATATTCTACTTGCGCACACATCTGATCTGTTATTAACAATATTGGTCAGTGAACTCTCTGAAACTATTCAAATAAGGAGGAGAGAAAATTATTCACATAAGAAGGAGAGAAAAGGTTAATAAGGGGTAAGTAACAAGCATATTTACATTTTAAATAAGTATTAGATAATTAAACAATTAAACATTCATGTGACTTTCCTTATTATACTTGTAGCTAGAAACAATATATAGAGTTAGATTTATGTGTTGACTCTGTAATTTACCATAAATTTTTGAAAGTTTTCTAAAGTAATATATTTTGAACGTTGGTAATAAAGTAAGAGTTTTTGTTGATCCAATCCAGTTTTAAATATTATTAATATATAATCATGATAGAATTGACAGATTTGCATTACATATGGTAAAACTTATCAAAGCAAAGGTGGCAGATAATGCTGCTTTGCAGCCTTGTAACTGAAGTAGTGACATATTTTTCAAGTGATGTGCTCATTGCTTGACTATTCAGTATGGCTACATAATTACATTGACATTCTCATACAGTTGTTCTAAGTAATTCCTCTAAAGCATCCTTCTCTTATGCTTTCCACTTCCGTAGTTCATCCATGCTAAGTTGAGCTCCATATAACACTACCCTTTTATCTTTGACATTCTCTAAGTAGGTGAGAAATTGGATCACGTAATTCTATAATTTTTGGAGATTGGTATACATTAGCCTTTGATTGGTGCTAAGTTCATATTGGAGTTTGATGGCACATGCCTTGAACTCAAATAGATTTAATGTGCCACCTCTTGTTCCGTATTTTCTACCTTTTGTTTGTGTTCCTTAATTTATTTAGCGATGATTTGGATGTTAAACTCTGAAGCCTGGGGAAAAGTGACTCCTGGAGAAGCTATGGAATGTTAAGACTATGACTTAATTAACAATTTAATGTTGAAATAAGATGGTATTCACTAGACTGAGATGAATTTTGTATTCTAGAAATGCAAAATGATAATCTCAATAAGGACGATGATGTGCAAAATGAAACTTAGAAATACAATCCAATCAACTATGATCAAAAGGTAGATAAGACACATAAGATATATTTGTTAGATAACACATGGTCATGTTTAATTACACCGATTAGTATAATTGTTATTAACAATATTATTATGAAAACCTACCTTGAATGACTTAGGCATTCCCATTAGCATGTTTATGGAGTATGCTAGTTTATTATATCTTAATTTTTTACTCAAAAATGTAAGATATAATATTTAAAATATTTTAGTGTCATTTTCCTTTTTCCTTTAGTTTTACTTGTATAGAAAATTACTTGTATGGAAAAATATTAAAGTAAAAATGAATTTCAAATAATATAGAAATATTATTTTATCATAATGCCACAAAGTTTAATTATCAGATACGCATACACCAATACACCAATTTAGTGTTTAACTGAAAAGTGACTTTAAAATTAAATTAAATTATTATTATTATTATATCGAAGACATAACTTAGAAATAGGTTTTGTAGAAAACCTGTCAACTGGTTGGGAGGTATTCTAAAACCATCTTTATCCATCTATAAAACTTCACACACAAATTCATAAATACACATACTCAAAATCCATCAAATCGAGCATACATGTTAACTTGTAAATAAATTAAATGAGACGGACCCAAAATGCGTTATGTCTTAAATTTAGTTATTGCGGACCTTCCAAAAGGCTTCCATATGAAAGAGCATGTCGATAAGACAAGGCATGGGTAGTCTTGGTGTTAAATGACAACATGCAAGATGGGAACTTTGTTCAATGTGGAAAAAAAAATAATTTTACCTTTGCAAGCATGCCTGGAATTTGACGGCCTACAACCCATATTTGATCAACGAACCCGTATTTGACACATAAATACGAATTCCACACGTCATTGTTGACCTACATCAAAATTATGATACCGTCAAATTGACCTGTAACTAATTGGATTACACGTAAAAAATCCTAGTAGGTATATATGGTATATGTTATATAGTATAGAGCCTAGGCCATACACATGGCTTCACCAAGGTTCGTGAATCATAACCTTGTAGGTTAGTTGAAGGAATATGCTAGGTTAGTTGAAGGAATAAATGGCTCCACCAAGGTTTGTGAATCACATCTCGTTGAAGTGAAGGAATAAATGAGTATGCCAGATTGAGTTTCCCTACTTACAAGTGATTGATTTTTATACACTATTTGGAAATCTGTATGAAATAATGAATGTTCTATGGATTTTTTTTATAAATATAAAAGATTTCATAACAAAGAACTTGTAGGCTCTCACATGGCCAAGAATGACTATGGTTGATCTAGATGGATATCGGTGGCCACCCACCTTTTCCAACTGGCTCAAAACAACTTTCTGACATTTTTGGCAATTTACTATTTTTAGCAGTTTTTACCTAGGGTTAGGTTTTTCGATGTCTAGGGTTTTTGGCATTCTTGCTTATTGTAAAAAGGCCTTCAGAGCCTCATTGTAACCTGCTGCTTGCAAATGCGCGCTGCCGTCACATCTCTTCTCAGAGATAAGCCGCCACCATTCCAGCAAGCTTGTTTCCGCTGCATTTTACAGTTTCAACTTATTTCGTTATTGAATAGAAAACTAGTTTTATTGTATCTTTGTTATTTTTTGTTAAGCACATGTTAATAATCTGTATTCATTTCGTTCTGCTCATAAAATCTGGATCAGTGGTATCAGAGCAGTCTGCTCCTTGTCGTCTTAATGCATGTGCCCAACGAGGTTGGAGTACAAAGAGTTGGGTCTCGAGCTTGTTTCTCTTGAGGATAGAAGCTCTTGTACGCCCAAGTGACCTCCCATGGTAGGGGAAAATAAAGATGATGGGACAGGAGATCCTTTCAAACTGTTGATTGAGGAAGCCCTCATGCAACAGAGGAACGGGATGATGGATAGTTTTGCGCAAATCCTTTGATGACTACCAACAGGCGATGCATATTCTTCGAACGGAGGTGTCGCCCCCTTCAAGGTACAAATAAACTTTGATATTCCTATATTTGAAGGTCAGATAGATGCAGATGCTATAGACAAGTGGTTGAATCTACTAGAAGGGTATTTTTCTGTTTATAAATTTTCGGATAAAGAAAAGATTACTTTTGCGCTCCTCAAAGCCGTTCCCCATGTCAAAGATTGGTGGGAAACTTTCTGTGAGCAAAAGGAAACAGAGGAAACCTCATTATTTTCAGTCACGGCCACCTGGGAATCCTTCAGGGATGCTATTAAGGAACAATACTACCATGTTGGAAGTTATGACGACCTGTATACCAAATGGACCACACTGCGGCAAGAAAGAGACCAAGCAGTACCAGATTTCACAAATATCTTCCATACCTTGCGCACCAAGTTAGGTATCAAAGATTCAGAGCGACATCTGGTGCTCAAGTATCGAGGTTCTCTGCATAGATACATCCAGACCGAAATGGAATTTATGGACATCTCATCCTTGGGCGCGGCCTACCGATATGCCGTCAAAATCGAGCAGAAGCTCAAACAAAAGACGTGGTAATTTGGGCCTGGGAAACCCTCACAACAAAAGCTAGGAAAGGGTGGCCCCAACCCACTGAACAAAGGACATAGAAAAGATGGGCAGTATCAAGACAACCAGTACAATCCGCAAGAAAAGAAGGACACCGGAAAGACAAAGAAAGATATCGGGAAGTGGTGCGACTTCCATAAGAGCCCTTGGCATAACACTGCTGATTGCGGCTCAAAGCAGTCGCTGGTGGCCGAAGTGAAAGCCTCTGAATCAGATGCAGATTCTGACTCTGAGACAGAACCAGAAAGGGGAAGACAGATCATTGACGCGGAACCCAGTGCCACCGTTTCTACCACCAAGCTCCAGCCTGGTGAACCAGACGAGCCAGAAGAAGGAGAGTGCCTCTTCCATTCACAGATGTGGGTAAAAGGCACCCCGTTGCACTTCATCGTTGATAGCGGTAGCCAGAAGAACCTCATCTAAGCAAAGGTCGTCAAGCGGCTGGCCCTGTCAACAACACCGCACCCACAACCCTACACCATTGCATGGCTCCGCCAAGGAAGTGATCTCCGTGTCAGCCAACAGTGTCGACTGTCGTACAACATCAAGCCCTTCAAAGACGAGGTATTGTGTGATGTTGCTCCTCTCGAAGTTTGTGATGTTCTTTTGGGCCAACCTTATTTATGGAAACGTCATGTTGTATATGAGTCTAGGCCTTGTAGTGTTATTATTACTTTGAACAAGAAATTGTACAGGATACCCGAGGCAGTCCCACCTAGTGCTATTTCCTTGATCTCTGCTAAGCAATGCAGGAAGGTCATCTCGTAGATGGGGAAGTTTGTCTTCTTCATGATTCACTCTCAGAACAAGTGAAAGATCGCAACCACATCCAAGGTCTCTGCGGCCGATCTCTCCACACAGCATAAGAAAGTAGATAAGGTCGTGGAAGAATACTCAGATATCTTCTCCTCACCTACAGGGGTACCTCTGCACTGCTAGGTCAAGCACCCCATCGATCTGACCCCCGGCGCACCGCTGCCCAATGGGCCAGTCTATCGTTGTTCTTTGTTAGAGAATGAGGAGATAAAGCGACAGATCCAAGAACTGCTCCACAAGGGGCACATCCTCCCTAACTCATCACCTTGGGGGAGCCCAATCGTATTGGTACAGAAGAAAGATGGAACCTAGCGACTTTTTATTGATTACCGGGCTCTGAATAAAATCACTGTCAGAAACCGGTACCCGATTCCCCGAATAGATGACCTCCTTGATCAACTCACGGGGGGGAAATACTTCAATAAGATTGATCTGAACTCTGGCTACCACCAGGTCCCAATAGAATAGACAGATGTATGGAAGACCGCCTTCAAGTCAAAGGAAGGACTTTTTGAATGGTTGGTCATGCCC
>CBVK0100300800.1:0-12996 GCA_900067695.1 Picea abies
ATATATATATATATTTTTTTTTTTTTTCTTTATTTTCTAATAAAAAAAAAACTTTATATTTCAAACAAGGAAATATACATGTATACAATGTTTTGTTTTTATTAGAATTGGCTTTTTCGACCTTTAAATTTTCATCGGTTTTGTATCGATCTTGTTAAAAAACAAAGAGTCTTAAAATGATCCCATTACTATTTATCAAAATTCAACAAATGATCCCATTACTATTTATCAAAATTCAACAAATGATCCCTTTACTATTTATCAAAATTCAACCAGAAACAAAATTGAAAATTTCAACTACATATTATATTTCAAGTCATGAAGATTGATATACAATGATGTTATTAAAAAATAAATTCCATGCTTTCTAACTCCTTACTGTTAAGGAGCTCTTGAACTGAAAATGAGCCTTCACAACATTATAATGCTTCCTCTGATAATTGATATGCTTTCTGGTTGAGCTCGTGATATATATGAGTGAAGGATATCCATTCGAAGTCCCATATCAGGAATCGAGTCTGGGCTAGCAAAGATTGGAGGCGAATGGTTTCCATCGTTGCTTTCTTGTTGGCCCAATTAATAACTACCTTTGAATCACCTAACACCTTAAGTTGTTTGAGCCCACGAGATTTTCCAAAGTATAAAAAAGCATACAAGGTCGAGAACCATGCCTTTGTATTGGAGCCCGAACCTAAGGCATAACGAATATTAAAAGAGTGAGCCAAAGAAACATGAAGAATGACCCCAACCCCACATTTAGGGGGTGGCCTTGGTTGGAACCGTTAAAGTACCCCCACAGGGTCTCATAATCTAGTGTTGGCATTATGGGTACCCCAGTTTTCCTATGTTTAGGCTTGCATTTAAATTCTGTAACGTCCCCAGCCACCCCAAGCCGGGCCACGTCACACAACCTCAACTTCTAAAGCTTTAAGGCAGCCAAACTGTAACAACCCCAGTCTACTACTGAGCCATGTTACTCTAAAAATCTCACTGTGCAGTTTCTACTTTAAACACAATCCACGCAATTGCACTTGAAGTAACGTGTTCGGCCCAAGCTTAAGTCACGCTACACAACTTGTAACAGCGGAAGAAACAATTTCTTTTCAAAAACAACCTTAAGCAATGGAAAAATACTCACTAATTGCGCACATAACTCGACATACTGATCACATATATTAACTACGCGTACATCCATATAGGCGTCATGCGCCACTTTTGATTTCACTATGCACGGGATCTAATTCCTAAACCCCATACATGAGTTCCACCCTTTTGAAGAACATAGGCTACAATCCTATGCACCCAACCACTCAATCCTCTTTTTGATGGTTCATAACCAAAATCACAAAGTTAACTTAAGAGGAAAGACTGATCATATCCACGCACAACTATGAATACATGCTATAAGCATTATACTTACATGAGCATGGAACAATTAACAAAATAACAATAAATACTTATATACAGCGCATAGAAGAATTTAACCTATGTCAAACATAGACAAAAATGCATGCAATAACCAAGACTAGTACATAAGGAAAACTTACCTTAAATGAAAGTCACCAATTGCGGCCTTGACTCAGACGTTCTTCCCAGCCATAAACATTGTTTCTCATAAGATTTCAACAACAGGTCACCCCAGAGGTGGGGCACAACTCCACCTGGGAAAGAATATTCCTAACAACAAGTTATGTTATGAAACTCAACATAATTGCCCAGTCCTAAGTGCCCACTGTTACAGCTAGCCCACAGTCTCTCATTCCACACACACCTGTCACACCCAAGGAAGTGTGCCCCTTCTCTACTCAACAGTTCTTTGGCTACCCCACTTCCCTTCCCAAGGTTACCAGCAATAGGCCGAACAAGAAGTCTCTGATCCCTGCAACTAATGCTCAGCGCACCAGGGAACAACTCTCAGCAAAAACTTTCTCTTGGAGAGTATGTCCACGGGTCTAACAACCACTCCACAAAAACCAATCTCTCACCCAAAGAGATTGCTCATTGTCCATCAACCTGACTCTTCAATAGTAGGTTTCTGGTTACACCTCCACAACTCCTTGCAAGCTTCTATGGGAAGATAAGTTAATAATCGGATTTTCCATACAGTCTGGCCCCCTTTTGCTCACGAGAGCCTTTTACATCAAATATTTCCCTAGTCCTCCATGCAATAATGCCCAAAATACACTAAGGCCAACAATATATATTGCATGCCTTCCACCTGACACTTGTCACCTATAGAAGTAGCTTTAAGCCACTTGGTGACATGTTCCCTACCCCTAGGAACTTAGGATAAAAACATATCCACATTACACTTTTCCAAAAATATTATTAAAATATTCCCCAAGACTTACAACTCACCCCTTGTTTCCCTTTTACAGTGGAGTAGGCCCCCCATCTCTTTTTGTCTGAGTCAATCAACGCGCAACAATGCCAAATTATATTAAAATCGTGATTATATTTACATGGATAGGTGCGCTAGCTTATCTGTGTCCAAGCTCACTAGCCTCATAATCACACAGGCTTCCTGGCCTCAAAACACAAACTATATATATATATATATATATATATATAACTTAGAACTGTGCACTTACAGGGCATTACCGCACACTTACCCAGGTGCGCCCAACACACAAAATGTGTGCACCCTGTCTTTATAACAATTCTCTGCGCACTTACTAAGATGCCCGCAACACCAAAACCAGGTGCCAATGGTTCACCATCCTATATATACATTACAAAAACCATTAGTACCAACAACTCACCATCCTATATACAATTACAAAGGGTCCCATATCAAGGACATTACAATCCCCTCCCCCTTATTTATGCATTGTCCTCAATGCATCATGTACAAATGTACATACAAAATTTCAAAAATATTTAAAAAGATGAGGATACTCTGCTCACATAGCATCCTCGCGGTCCTAGGTTGCATCCTAGGGACCGTACCAGGTCCATTGGACCTTTACCAACGCCATGGATCGATTCTGGACATGCTTAATTTTCCGATCCAATATGCAAACCGATCATACTTGGAATCTGCCTTTTGGCTCCATCTGAATCACATTCCAATCAATGACATGATTAGCATCATGTACATACTTCTTAAGTAATGACACATGGAAAACATTACGAATGCAGAAGGATGCAGGCAATGCAAGCATGTATGCGACATGACCAATCCTTTCAAGGATTTTGTTGGGTATGTGTTATATTCTTTGCACGAGTAGTAGTGGTTGTGTTGCGTCAAGTGCGCAGGAGGGTTAGAGAGGGGTGCAGGGGCAACACCCTCGAGAAATTTTTTTTTGCCTTGGGAAACATGTCACATATTTAGGTGGTTTTTCGACACATAGTTTCTTTGCCGATGGTTTTCTATTTCCGATTAGGAATTAGGGTTGTTGACTAATCCAAGTCATTGGGTTAGAGTCTTGGATGCCACTAGCTCCTATATGTATATTGTATTGTAAACGATCTATCACTATGAATGAATATAGAATATGTTGGTTTTCCCAGTTTGGGTTTCCAGGGGAAAAATCTCCATGTAATGTTTGTATTTGCCATTGTTTTTTTCTTGTTCTTTTACTGAAAATATGTTTGTAGTAAATATTGTACAAGGTTAAAATCTACAGATTTCAAATGGTCCACAATAGCGCGTTGCTAATTTAAAACACTTCCTAACTTCAGGGAACTGCGCTTGGCCTTCACTTTCAGAAACATGTGATCACTCACTCCAAATTCTATGTGGTTTCAACCTTTATCTGTGTAGCTTTTCTACCTATCTTGGGAATATTTTAAACTCTGCCTTATCTTTACCATATGGTCCTCCATTTCCAAAAGCAAATCTGGCCCAACTACTGCGTAGTTTGTTGGGTTGTCCCAACTCACTGGTGTGTTTCACTTTCTACCATAAATTGCCTCAAATGGGCTCATCTTCAAAGATGCCTGATACTCATTATTGTAAGCAAACTCTACCAAATGAAGGTAGCCTTCCTATTTTGATGGCTTATCCATCACGTACATCTTGAGCATATCTTCAATCACTTGATTTACCCTCTCAGTTTGACCATCCGACTCAGGGTGATATGTTGTGTTGAAATTCATATTTGTTCCAAATCCTTTGAATAGCCCCTTCCAAAATTTTGAGGTGATCTTGGAATCTCTATAAGACATGATTGTCTTGGGTATACCATGCAACTTAGAAACTTTGTGCATGTATATCTCAACAATGTCGTCTGCCTTGTGCATTGACTTCACTAGAATAAAATGGGCAGCTTTAGTAAGCTTGTCCACTACCACCGTAATAGAATCATGTTTCTTAGTAGTCATAGGCAACTTAGTTATGAAGTCCATGGTCACAACTTCCTACTTCCATTCAGGAATGGGAAAAGGTTGCAATAGATAAACGTGATGTCTCTGTTTAGCCTTGACCTTCTGACATTCAATACACCTCGCAATGAAATTTGCAACTTAATTTTTCATACCTGGCCAAAAGTATTGGACAATGGTCTTCTAGTAACCTGGATGTCCAAAATAAGGAACCTTATGCATCTCTGGCAAAATCAGGCTCTTCAACTCTCGATCATTTGGCACATAGACTCCGCATCTATATATGAGGATCTCATCCTCTCTTAACTCATAACCTTCAAACTTTGGCTGCGACATACCTTGTTGTAAAGTCGCACTTATATCCATATAATGTAGATCTAATTTGGCAACTTCCAAAATTCTGTCACACAAATCTGTTTGGTACATGCTAGTGGTTGTAGCATACATTTCATGCATCCTCCTGTTGAGTGCGTCAACCACCTTGTTCTCTTTTCCTTTGATATGATCATCCTCTCTTAACTCATAACCTTCAAACTTTGGCTGCGACATACCTTGTTGTAAAGTCGCACTTATATCCATATAATGTAGATCTAATTTGGCAACTTCCAAAATTCTGTCACACAAATCTGTTTGGTACATGCTAGTGGTTGTAGCATACATTTCATGCATCCTCCTGTTGAGTGCGTCAACCACCTTGTTCTCTTTTCCTTTGATATGATTTATGTCAAAGTCATACTAACTAAGGAACTCTAACCACCTGCTTTGTCTAATATTCAAACTAGGTTGTCCAAACAAACACTCCAATCCACAATGATCTGTTCTCAGCTCAAATCTTTTACCCATGAAATAATGTCGCCACATCTTCAAAGCATACACTATGGATGTCAATTCCAAGTCATGCGTAGCATAGAGTCTTTCATGCTCTTTCAACTTTCGTTACTCGTAGCATACCACATGCCCATTCTGACTCAGGAATCCCTCGAGTCGTTCCTTTCATCCATCCATGCACACAATGAAGTCTGCATCTAGATCAACAATCCTCAAAATTGGAGCACTTGTTAAAAAGTTCTTCAAGTGATGAAAACTCCTTGTGCAATCCAGGGTCCATTCAAATCACACACCTTTCTTCTACATGGATGTTATTGGATGCACAATCTGTGAGAATCCTTCAATAAACCTTCTGTAATACCCTGCTAGTCCCATAAAGGATCTCACTTATGCGACATTTCTTGGTGTTGTCCATTCTTCAATGGATTTGATCTTCATTTGGTCCACAACTATTCTTTCCTCTGAAATGATATGACCCAAATAGTGAATCAATCGTTGATAAAATGAACACTTGCTCAACTTTGCATGAATTTGATGCTCCCTCAACACCTGCAACACCATCCTCAAGTGTTGTTCACGCTCTTCCTCGGACTTTGAGTAAATAAGAATGCCATCCAAAAATACAATGACAAACTTATCTAAGTAACTTTTGAAAACTCCATTCATTAAACACATGAAGATAGGTAGTGCATTCGACAACCCAAATGGCACCACTATAAACTCATAATGACCATACCTTTTTCTTAAGGTTGTCTTACTGATGTTTTCCTCTTTTATTCTCACTTGGTGATATCTAGATCTGAGATCTATCTTGGAAAATATATGCGCACCTCTCAGCTGATCAAATAGGTCATGTATCCTTGGCAAAGGATACTTGTTCTTTATTGTTACTTTGTTCAATTGCTTGAATTCGATACAAAGTCTCAGTGTACCATCCTTCTTCTTCATGAACAAAATTGGCGCACCCCAAGGGGACACACTTGGGCATATGTATCCCTTCTTTAGAAGCTCTTCAATTTGCATCTGGAACTCCTTCAGTTTTGGGGTACTCATCTTGTAAGGAGTCTTAGATACAGGTGTTGCTCCCGACATCAAATTTATAGAGAAGTCAATATCTCTTTTCGGAGGCAATTCCGGTGTCTCTTTAAAGACATCCTCAAATTCTTTCATCACTGCATAGTCTTCCACACTCGACACTTTATCCTTAGGTGCCTCTTCCATGTGCTTTACAAATACTTGAGATCCTTTTCGATAACTTTTCTTCAACTGCAACACTGAAACTTCCCGGATAGTCACAACTCTTGGAATGCCTTGAACTGACCTCAAATTTCCTTGCCCATCCAGACAATTAAATGCCTTATTACAACAATCCAGGACAACGTGGTGCTCATCCAACGAATCCATACCAATGAGGCAATCATATGGGCCCAAAGGTATGATATTCAAATCATCCTTTGTGTGTAGTCCATTCATCTCCATTGGACATGCCTTAACCACCTCACTAATATTCCTTTTTTATCCCGTAGCTAACTGCACCAACCAAGGTTTCCCAATCTTGCTTCTTGGCAGATGGAATCTTTCCACCATTTTAGGATCTAAATAACTATGATTATCTCCCGAGTCAATTAAAATGGCAATGGGTTGGTCATTAATCTTACCGTCCACCTCGATCATGTGTGATTGAACTCAGCCTGCTTGTTATCCAACGCGACATAAATCCTTGGCACATTTCTACCCATGCCTTCAACTGTCGCAAGTTGTTGTACATTGTGTGTAGTCCTTGATTTATCACCTCTTTGAGGGAAATATCTGTGCATATGATTCCCTCCACAACCCCAACACTGCATAGGTTGTTGTCATGACTTTTGTCCCACTCTTTCCAACATCCCGGGCTCCTGAAGAGTCGTCTTTCCTTGCGTAGTATTTCTAAAAAATGGTGACTTAAATCCCTTCGTCCTTTGTTCCACCTTACTTTTCATCTTGTCTTCCCAAGCTTTTTGGAATGTCAGTCTTCCCCTTTGCTGCTCATAAAGACACTTAGCGCGCCTTATGGTTTCTTCCAACATCCTAGGGTCATCGTATTGTATCTTGTCACTGATAAATGAGGGAAAACCACTCAAATATCTTTGAATCTTTGATTGTTCGTCCTTGATAAAAGGCACATAATTCATCAGCTCTAAAAATATCATGTCGTATTCGTCTATCGTCATGCTCCCAAGATTGAGTTTGAAGAAATCCTTCATTTTCTTATCATAGTACCGCTTGGTTAAGTATTTCTTTTGGAAATACCTCTTGAACTCTCTCCAAGTCACTTTCTTCTCATCAATGTGTTGCACTTGCACATATTGATCCCACCACATAAATGCCTTTCCATTTAACTGATAGATACAAATTCTCCCTTATGACTGGGCAGAATAGTTATGCAACTGGAAGTACTTTCTCATACCTAGCAATTAGGTATATGCATCTTCGTCCTTCTTATGCTCACCATAAAAGGTAGGAGGTTTGATCATATTCATTTCTCCATGTAGCGCGTCCACCTCAATCCTTCTCTTATGATTTCTAACATGAGACGGACTCGAACTATTGCGTGCTTTCCTGAAAGAATGCTTACAAACACTTATTTCTTCTCTTCTTTTCTCATTATTAAACCCGTGACTTCTTGATTTACTCATCTCCATATCCTTATCCATCTTCTTTTCTATTCTATTCAAACCTTGAATTAATTTGACATTGAAGTCATCTTCCTGCACCTTGGCTCTCATAAGTCTTTCATTATCAGTCTTATAACTCTGGACATCTTTCTGCAGTACTTTTGCAGTTTCTACCCAGTGCATGTGTTACCCCTTAGACTATGTACCATCGGTACCCAAACCAACATACATATCCCCAAATTCATCATTAGGACTATAAATCCTCTACGCATCTTCCATGATTTCTACCTTATGCACTGACCTTGTCCTGCTCTAATAGTTGATAATTCTGCAAAATATGCAGACAACAAGATTTGTTAGGTAATTTCATGCAATGACTACATGAAAAATTTGCACCATTTTATCAGAATCCTTTCCTCGGATTTCTTGGAAGATTATAACATCCTAAACTCTAGTGCACACATCTGCACATCACTATCTTTGTGCACATCACAACTCTATACCATGCACCAATGGTCTTCCACACAAACTAAACGTTGTACTACACTGTACCAATTCTTAACGCAAACATCTATTCACGCTAATCTCTAGTCCATACAAGTCCAGTGTTGAACCAATATCTTTGATACCATAATGTAATGTACGTAGTATCCCACTGAGTCATGTTACCACCTTACTCTTGCCCAGGATGGGCCATGCTAATCCAATGATCTCACTACGTAGTTTCTCCCTTAAACATAATACATGCAGTTTCACTTGAAGTAACGCGCTCAACCCAATCTTGAGTCGCGTCATACAACTTCTAACAACGGAAGCATCATTCTCTTTTTAACACAACATTGTGCAAAAAAATTAAATCAATCGGTTGTGCGCACCAACATACTGACCACACAGTACAACTATGTGCACAACCACATTGGTGTCATTTGTCACTTATGTTAATATTGTGCCCACAGTCTAATTCCTTAAACACACACACAAGTTCCACCCTTTTGAAGCATGCATGCTACAATCCTAGACACCTGACCACTCAACCAAAACAGAGGGTTAAACTTAACATGCAAGGTTACCAACAATTGACATACTCATGTGCAACTACAATTAAAGGCTGAAAACACCATACTTACATGGACATGCAATAATTATAAAATAACAACAAATACTTATATGCAACACATACAAGAATTAACCCATTTCAAACATAGTCAAATATACACACAGTAACCAAGACAAGTACATAAGGAACACTTATCTTAAATGAAAGTTACCAACTACAACCTTGACTCAAATGTTCCTCTTAGCCATAGACGTTGTTGCTTATAAGTTTTCAGCAACAGGTCACCCTCGAGTTGGGGCTCAGCTTCACCAAGGAAAAAGGGTTTCCTAGCGATAAGCTATGGTCTAAAACTCAACATAATTTCCCAGTCCTAAGTTCCCACTATTGCATCTAGCCCATAGTCCCTCATTCCCCACGCACCTGTCACACCCAAGGAAGTGTGCCCTTTCTCTGCTCACCAGTCCTTCGGTTGCCCCACTTCTCTTCCTAGGGTTACGAGCAACAAGTCGGACATGAAGTCTTTGAGCCCTGGGACTAATGCTTAGCGCACTAGGGAACAATTTCCAGCAAAAACTATTGCCTAGAGAGTTTCATTTTGGGACTGACAACCACTCCACAATAGCCAATCTCTCACACAAACAGATTGCTCACGGTCTGTCAACCCGACTCTTTGACAATGAAACTTTGAATGCATCCCCCACAACTCCTTACAAGCTTCTCGCTGCAAATAAGGTAATAGTTAAATTTTCCATACAGTCTGACCCCCTTCTACTCATGAGAGCTTGCAACATGAATAATAAGACCATAATGATCATCCCCCTCAAAAATACACTAAGGCCAACAATATATATTGCATGCCTTCCTCTTGACACCTTTCACTTCCAAAAGTCGCTTTAAGCCACTTGGTGACCCGTTCCCTACCCTCATGAACATGGATAAAATAATATATATCTGACATTACACTTTTCCAAGAAATATTATCAAATATTCCCCAAGACTTATGACTCACCCCCTTTTTCCAGTGGAGTAGGCCTCCCATCTCTTTTCATCTAAGTTAGTCAGCGCGCAATGATGTAATATTATATTAATAATCATAATTATACTTACATGGATAGGCGCACTGACCTATCTGCATCCAGGCTCACCTGCCTCATAATCACACAGGCTCTATGATCTCCACACATATCCATTCATTCATGTGCACTAACCCAAGTGCATGCAACATATTGTAATGTGCACACTTGTCCAGGTGCGTGTAACACATAGATTGTGCACACCTTGTCTTTATTAACACTTTTCCGTGCACTACCCTGATGTGCACAACACCAAAACTAGGTGTCCTTGGATCACCAGCCTAAATTCTCATTACATTTACACTTGGTACCAATTCGGCTCACCAACCTACATGTACAATTACAAAGGGATCTAGATCAAGGACACTACATGCTAGGACATGGTTAAGATCTTTTAAATCCTTGATTACAACTTGGCAAGGTGAAAACTCTATTGTTTTACCTTCACATGAACAAGTGATTTGATATAATAATAGAATATTGTAGAGAGACTTGGAACATATAGTACATCATTAAAATGATAATCATTTAGTTGAACTGTTCCAAACCCTACAACACTAAGAGATCTATCGTCACCAACAAATATTTGTTTGGTGTTACATTCATTAATAAATCCCCCCAAAATGGCTTTATCCTTAGCCATATGGTAAGATGCTCTAGAATCAATAAGTCACTCACTAGAAGAAGAAGTAGATGTTGCATTGAAGGAAAAACTAGAGGCAGAAAGTGTATGTCCATGAGAAGAAGTGTTAGAAGAAGAAGAGTCAAGATTGGCATTGTGCTTCTTCATTACTCCTTCTAAGGCCTCCATCTTATTAAAACATTTAGACTCTAGATGACCACCTTGCCTATAAAAATTGCAATGTCTCCCAATATTTTTACTTTTTTATTTTGTTTCTTTATCACCATTGGGAGTAGGATGTGGTCAAGATTGTTCAAAAGCCTTGTTTTGCTTGTTGTTGCTAGGATGTTGCTTCTTCGAATGCTTGAATTTATCCTTCTATTGGGCCACTAAGACTTTCTTAGAAGTACTTTCAATGTTCATCACTACAAGATGTAAGAGCTTATCTTTCTCTCTATTCAAAGAATCACAAAATACTTCAAGAGTGTGTGGTTTGTAAGCAACCATAGAGCTTCTCTGGTGGAGTGAAAAGTAGATACAAAAATAAAATATGCACTACCAAGCTTAGCAATAATAATATATATACATTCGTCATCCTTCTTTTGTATGTTATAGTATTCAAGTAAAATTATGAGTGTTTTGAACTTAGATAGATAATCCTCACTACAAGAGAAATTACAGGGATTTAAATAAATCAATTGATTTTCAAGTTAGTGGACTCGAATCTCATCGTGTTTACCAAATATGGTTCTTAGCTTTTTCCAAGCATCATTTTGTTTGTCAACTCCTTAAAGGTGAAACTGTAAACCACTAGAGGTTGACATTTTGATTAAGTCGTGTGCTTAATCATTTTTATTATCCAAATTGGCTTTCTTTGAAGCATCGATGGGGGTAGTTTATTTTCCCAAGGTGACATGGTAATCTCCTTTACTTCTTAGTACATCCTTCATATGAGATTTCCATGAGAAGTAGTTTGAACTAGCAAGCAAAAGATCATTTGGACTAACTATATAAAATACATAGGTAAGATGGCTTCAAAAGTAGAAATTTACTATTTGGATGGAAAGTTGTAAAAAAAATTGGGAGTTTAAACAAAATTAGCATTGAAAAATGTCAAAGTTATGCCCTTTTTATGAAAGGTAGAGAAGGTAATCAAAGTGCCACATAGCAAGTAGAGGTTGGTCCATGTGGTGATGGGTGCACAATGAGGTTGTTAAGTAAAAAATGTTTCCCTTCTCTAACTTTATCTATAAGCTCACTTTTACAGATAAGTTATTTTTACATGAAGTGATCCATTTTTATAAAATAAATGAAAATCATTTTTACAATGAAGTTACTTTATAAATTAAAGTTGAATGTAAAAAATAACTTAAAAAATAAATATAAAAATATTTTTATAATGATTCACTTTTATAATTAAAGTGGAATGCACTTTATAATAAAACTATATGATAACTTAAAGTTGCATGAACTTTTTAAAAAATAACTTAATGAAAATAAATACTTTAACTTAAGACTTCTTAGTTAATAAGTAACTTTTCACCAAGCGAAATAATGCAAAATATATAATAAATGTGATGAAGGAGAAGGGAGACATTTTTTTACTCTTTACCTCGAAGTGTGTGCTTACCCACAAAGCCTTTGTTTTTGCTTGCAAAAAACTTCAACACAACCACACACAAAAAAATGAAATTTCAAAAAAACAAATACAAAACTTAACAAGATCATGGTTCGATCTCTATTAGCCTACTTGGAAAACAAGTTTTCTCTTAGTTTTTTATTTGTTGAGATTGCATAAGCGCACAACAAATAACATAATTGGAAACAAAAACACTTTGTTTTTAGTTTGTTGAGATTACACAAGGTGCATGACAAAGAGCATACATGGACTCAAAAGGTAACAAATTGAAAATATAACATAAAAACCAAAACATTAATATAGTATATATAAAAAATATCAAAATCATAGTGAAACTTTCTAGCTTTGGATATAACAAATATGTTTGTATCTTATGCAAACAAAAACCTTTTCGTTGAAATGAAAATTGTTTCCAACTAAAAGCAACACTTTAGATGCAATGGAACAACTCTCTCAACTCATAAATGCACATAAATAGTAGAATCTAGAAATATTTTGATGCATTTAGTGACACAGGTTGAGGATCTTAATCAACAATGGGAGAGGGTCTTTAAACAAATGACCCTCTATGTTCTTTAAATAAAGATCTTGGACCAATTGGATGTTAAACCAATGACAAATATAATTGTTCATATCAAGGAGAATATGAAATGTCAGATATTCACTTTATGTCTAGAACATATTGCCATCGTCAGATTACATAACTACAAATGCATACTAAGAAAACACACTTTACCTAGACACACATTAGACCAAGTTGATCTTAACTAACTCTTAAGTGTCTAAATATTCTAACA
>CBVK0100300801.1:0-12995 GCA_900067695.1 Picea abies
TTTCCATATGCTTGTGTATCTTGGATGTTGAGGATAAGTTGTAGGTATCAAGCATTGGATCGTGAACTCAACAGTGGTATCCTACGGACGTCCGGAAGAGGTAGGCTTCTAGCCTTTCTTTTGTTGGCATTTCCATTTGTCTAGCATACTTGAGATTAGAATTGATTTCTGGGTGTCATTATGTCTTGTGTGGTCCTACCCCAAACCATAGAGAGTTATTCCTTGTAACATAATTGGTGACTCCATTGGGGAGATTCTCCTTTTTGGGGTTAGTTGGTGATGTTTCTCTTTGATTGCTCTGTATTTCCCTGAGTTTCTATGTCGTGTGTAGCTTAAGAGCCTCTACATTGGTGTGTATCTGAGTTTCTTGGCTTAATTCTTACCCATTTAGTGTTTTTCTTGGCATACATAGGTTTTTCCTGAACAATCACGTACATACGCAGGTTGTCTGTGTCTAGGACGTGTACATACACTTTTGTTCTCAGAACAATCACGCACATATTTTTCTTAGCTTTTTAGGTTCAACTTGGTGTTTGTTGGGTGGGTTCTGAGTGTTGTTGAGTCTTCTTGGGTCTTTGTTCTGTCTTTTGAGTGCTTGTAGAGTGATAGGAAGTTGTGTTATTGTTAATCTTTTGGAAAACTTGTTTCTTGTTGTTTTCTCATTTTTATTCCTTGCATTTGGGTCTGAGTAGTAGCTTCTTGGTGTCCTGCTTGGCTTGTCTTCATGTGCTTGCAATAGGGTCTGTCTAAGAGGTTATTAGTTCACTTTTTCTTTTCCATTCCTTTATATTGAAAATGCAAAAAATATGGTTTTTGCATTCTCATTTTCCTATATTGAAAATACAAAAATTTTGCATTTCATTTTAAGCATTTGCAATTTTGTCTAGATTGCATTAGTTTTGAATTTTTCGGAAAGATTGCATTGTCATTGAAATTGAAAGAGACTGCATCTTGTGCACAACATTTAGAAGCATACAATTTCTTTTGAAAAACAATACTAGTACTTAGTAGTGTTTTTACATGTGCTTCTTTCATATGTGGAGTCATAATACCATTAGTTTCACGACCATACCTCTTGAGTAAACAAAATCCACTAAAATTAACTCTCAGTAACTAAAATTGATTAGAAGGATTTTCTCTTTTAGTGTACACAAATAAGTTTAGGATTTAGGGCCTTGGAATACTATTTTGTGATTAAACTTCTCCAAGGCTACAAAACTCAACGTAGGTGTCTGTATAGGGAGTGGACAAATCCATTGTAAAATTGGTGTTCTTGGGAGACTCCACTTAAACCGGATTTAAGCACAAGGTTGCACGAAGTTGGTTGCATAGTACCCCTCTAATACCTTCCTAACATCGGATATATTTCTTGGGTTCTATTCATATGTCGGGGTTCTTGGGGTACCTTAGTTCTTCTTGAGCTTCAGGCTTAGCTACCCTACCCATACAGTGGACCTGACCTGAGACTGTTCTCTCGAGCATTGGTTATACCATGGTGACCTTAGTTGCCTATAATTGGTATCCACACAAGTTACTTGCATGGGTTATTCTGCATGTACCCTGAGTCAGATAGGGATCACACAACACACAAAATTTATGGAGGATATTCTCTTCGGAGGGGTTTGACTGATTGCACTGTGAAGCCCACGAGGGTCCTTATAACTAATTATGTTACCTCCGCTCTATTATTCGAGAGTCTCAATCCCCTCTTGGGAGAGGCATACCTTATTTAGTTTGGGAGGCCCCTTTTCAGCCACCCTCTCTTGTTTGTGTACATTGGCTTTTAGTTTTATTTAGGAGTGTGCTCTTTGGATATTAGTTGGCCTTAGGATTTTGCATTAAGTCACAAGTTTTGAGTCATTGTGGACCAAGACTATCCTCCCCGTCGGTCTCGTCATCTCTTGAAGCTTGTGATATAGTCTTTATTTCATGAACAATGCTTCAAACACGTCGCCAACCTCTGCCTGTCATGTTGGGGGAAAACAACCAACCTCTACATGTCATGATGGGAGAAAAAGTCTAGTCACTGCAAGTCATACTAGCACTAAGTCACCAACCCCTGCAAGTCATGTTGGACACCAGTCACCAACCTCTACTCGTCATGTTAGAGACGTGTTATCTGCCTTTGCTACTCATGTTGGGGGAAAGAAACCAACCTCTATGAGTCATGCTGGGAGAAAAATTCCAGTCACTGCGAGTCCTACTGGCACTAAGTATCCAACCTCTCTTAGTCACATTGGAGACATGTCATTAGCCTCTACTAGTCATATTGGGGACAAGCAACTAGCCTCTATGAGTCATGATGAGAGAAAAAGTCCAGTCACTGTGAGTCATACTTAAGTCGCCAACCTCTGCTAGTCACATTGGAGACGTGTCCCCAGCCTCTGCTAGTCATGCTGGGGGAAATAAACCAACCTCTACAAGTAATGTTGGAGTCCAGTCACCAACCTCCATGATTCATGTTGGGGACCTGTGAACAACCTCTCCAAGTCACATTGAAGACAACCCACCAACTATTGTAAGTCATGCTGGGGGCATCAATACTTTTTCTTCCATGCAATCCGTTCTAAAAGGTAATGATATCGAAACTGACATATAGGTTAGATTTTCCCCTTTATGCATTTATGCATTATTCATTTCTTGATTCTTTCTGCCTTAGGATCGACCCCACTGAGTTGCAACACAAAAACTCCTTTGATGTTTAGAAGTGTTGTGATTCATGTGGTAGAGCCTACCTTCCATTGGCATCCTATCTTAGAATCCCTTATGTATTCTGGCGATCATGCTGCAAGATTTTAGTTAGGCTTGGGAGTCCTATTTAGTCCTGCCATGACATTTTGTATGAAATTCATTCTTCTTACTCAATATTCTTCTAGAAATTACCTATCAGACTCCATCCATTACATCTTAGAGTCTTAGTTAATATATTTTCAGACTACTTAAAAATGAAAAGATTGTCAAGTGATCTTTTCTCTTTCACACTTGTTAAATGGATTTGAAAGGAATTATATTTCGGTATAAGTTTAACCCTTTTCTGGACCAAATAGACTAATTACAAAAAAATAATACTCTAGTCACCATTGGCTAAAAGAGTTCTCCCTGGTATTTTATTATGCTTTTTCGGGCCCAAGGGACTAAATCTACGAAAAACAACACTACTGAAAGTTTCATCCTAATGTCAAGTTGTAATTGCATTTTATTATCCTACGAGCATTGTTGAGCCTAATGTTGGCTCTCGATTTCTTGTTATAAGTATATTTCCCCAACATTTCTCAACATTCACCAAGCAGTACCTTTCATATATCCTTTGCAACTTGACACCCCTTATCCCTAGAGGAAACACCCCCCCGAGTGTCCATATCCTGCATGCGTCCCCTTGCATCGAGCATAGGTATGTTCTAGTGCATGGAACTTGTTTTCTTGTTCACGACACTCGTTTCCTCTCTTGGATCATGGAATTCATTTACCTCTTTTTCAAGCTTTAATAATATAAAAAGGACAAAAAAAATCGACAAACAAAAAAATAAGGGTGGGAAAAGAGTATTATCTTCTATCGACAACAGTCGCGTTTCCTTTGAATAGAGCATAAATTTTGCAGTCCATTCATCAAAGTTTTGGGTTTAGTATGGCCTTAGGAAGTTGAACTCATTACTCAGAGTTTACTCCTCCGAATGGTTATTCTTCCATTCCCTATGGAGAGTTTGTAGATGCCTCCTGTGTCACAAACTTTTGTCAATGTTTATTCTTGAGTCTATGCTGCCTAAGTTATCCATCTGTATCATGATTTGGTTAAAAGGAACTCTAAACCTGTGTCACCCATTCCTCAGAATTCTTGACTTTGCATGTCGGCCATCCCCTTACAAGTGAATATCAGAATCACATGAAGTTGTTGTCCCACCTTGCAACTTGGGCCTACTTTCATCATTTGTAGGTGACCTTGAACCTAACAGATGACATCTCTTCATTAGTCGCTGACTGGGTGGTTTCTCTTGTGCTCGACGGTAAGAAATTTGTTCACACATTGGGATTCGTGTAGTGTATTCGATTCTATTAGACCTTATTGGTGATTTCCTCACCTCTATCGGAAATTTTCATGATTAGATGCTATTCAAAGGGTCTCTTTCATGTACTACTTGGATCTGGTGCACACGAGAGTTGCACATGGTCATTGGTTCATGCATATCCTGTTCGTCCGAGTTCTTCCTAATCATCAAAGTATTGATTTGTACCTCGTGATGGATGATGAGAGATACCTTAATTCTCTCCTTTCAGTGGATCTCATTCCATCGATTTCAGCTCATCTATTCTGGAATCAAGATCCAGAGTAATAAGAGTACCTAAAGGCTTGCAGTCATCGGTGGCAGGTTCTCTCGCCATTGATAGTTGGGAATACATCAATTTATCCTGCTCGATGGATTCCTCAAGTGTTCGACCTAAACACCTTTATTCACACTTGTTGAATGTACTTGGTGCCTTGATTCCTACTTTCATCATTAGTGGGTTGTCTCACATTTGTTAACGATATACCTCAATGAACGGTAATCAAACGAAGTCTCATTGTGTTCAACTTCAACTCTTAGACTTCCACCATTGGAGGCTAGTGTAGTAGACCTCCAGTTCACAGTAGCAACACCTCATACCCAATGTTGTCTTTCATTGTACCAATACCTATATGACTTCAATTATCATGGAAGATCAGATTGTACTTCATTGTATACAAATATCTTCAGTTGATTTTGAGAGCAGACTCCACTATGTCTTGTTTGTGACTATAACCACCTATGGCATATGTCTACTTTGTATTGCCTAATCATGGCCATAAAAAATTACCTTCTATATATTCACAAGGATCTGTGGCGTACCTCGTATTCGTAGCCATGTGTATAGAGTCAATAGTTATTGTAATATTCTGATGGGTGACTAGTTCCTCGTGCTAGGTCCTAATTACTCCATTTCTGGGAATTATAATGTATTTCGACCATCATGATTTCTCCTATGACCTCACACATTAGGGAGCATCTGTTATAGCAATTTTTTTCACACTTTACACATCATTATTTGGTGGCCTTCTCCTTCCCTCTGTAGACTCAATTTCCTCATTTTGCTCAATCTAAAGTAAAAAATTCAAATTTTTCTCCATATACACGGGCTACAGTTAGACAACATGCATATACGCAGGTTTCTACATTACAACCTGCGTACATCAAGTTTTGTGCTCAAAATTAAAAATATTTCATGTTTTCCATGCCAAGTCATGGGATCCATAATCCTTGGCCTTTCATATGCTGGAAACGCTCTGATTCGACCCTTCAATTCCCTTTTGAGGCTATAAATTGAGCCATATACAAACCTTGAGGAGAAGAAAAAAGTTGAGAGAAAATACACTCTAGAGAAATTTTACCTCATCTTGGGTCTGCATCCCTTTCTCCTTTAAGTCTGAACTTCCCTTATGTTCAACCTTCAAACTCTCCCTATCCTGTGAAGTAGGAACTTAATTAATCATATAACTTGTGAGATTTCCTTGTGGAGGATTGAAGTGGTGAAGGCCGAGGTGAGGGAATTAGTTTCTCAATTCCGATGAGTGCTGATACAGAAGGTTGTCACCTATGTACTTCTACTGATTACATTAATAGAAATAATCTTTTCTTGTCCAATTATCTATTCCAAATGTTTGTATTTCTTTTCCATGGGTAAATTTGTTATACATTTTGATGGACTATACTAGTTTATATGCTAACATTTCATATATTTTACATATGCTTGTGTATATTGGACGTTGAGGACAAGTTGTAGGTATCAAGCATTGGATCATGAGCTCATTGGTGGTTTCCTACAGATGTCCAGAAGAGGTAGGCTTCTGGCCTTTATTTTGTTGGAATTTCCATTTTTCTAGCATACTTTAGAATATATTTGATTTTTGGGTGTCGTTATATCTATTGTGGTCCTTCCCCAAACCATAGAGAGTTATTCCTCATAACATAATTGGTGACTCCACTAGGGATATTCTCCTTTGTGGCATTAGTTGTTGATATTTCTCTTTGATTGCTCTCTGTTTTCCTTAGTTTTTGTGTCGCCTATAGCTTAAAAACCTCTACATTGTTGTGTATTTGAGTTGCTTGGATTAATTCTTACCTGATTATTGTTTTTCATGGCATACATGGGTTTTCCTTGAAAATTCGCATACATACGCGGGTTGTCTGTGTCTAGGAAAGGTACATATGCTTTTGTTATCAGAATAACCACATACATATTTTTCTTAGACTTTTAGGTTCAACTTGGTGTTTGTTGGGTGGGTTCTAAGTATTTTTTAGTCTTCTTGGGTATGTTTTATGTCTGTTGAGTGCTTGCAGAGTGATGGGAAATTGTGTTATTGTTAAAGTTTTGGCAAACTTGTTTCTTGTAATTTTTCTCATTTTTAGTCCTTGCATTTAGGTCTGAGTAGTAGCTTCTTGGTGTCGTGCTTGACTTGTATTCTTTTTCTTGCAGTAGGGTCTGTCTAAGAGGTTAATAGCTCATTTTTTCATTTTCATTCCTTTATATTGAAAATACAAAAAAAATTCATTTCATTTGAAGCATTTTCACTTTTGTCTATATTGCAATAGTCTTGGACTTTTAGGAAAGATTGCATTGTCATTGAAATTGAAAGAGACCGCATCTTGTGCAGGACATTTAGAAGCATAACATTTCTTTTGCAAAAAAGACTAGTATTTAGCAGTGTTTTTACATGTGCTTCTTTCATATGTTGAGTCATAACACCATTAGTTTCACGACCGTACCTCTTGGGTAAACAATAGCCACTAAAATTAACTCTCAGTAATTAAAATTCATTAGAAGGATTTTATCCTTTAGGGTACACAAAGAAGTTTAGGATTTAGGGCCTTGGAATATGATTTTGTGAGTAAAATTCTCCAAGGATACAAAACTCAACGTAGGTGTCTGTCCAGGAAGTGGAGAAATCCATTGTATAATTGGTGTTCGCAGGAGACTCCACTAAAACCGAAGTTAAGGATGAGGCTGCACAATTTTTTTTGCAGAGATAGCCCTCTAATACCTTCATATCATCGGAGATATTTTTGGGGGTTCTTGGGGTACCTTGATTCTTCTTGAGCTTCAGGATTAGCTACCCTACCCATATTGTGGAACTGACCTACAAATTTTTTCTCAAGCATTGGTTATACCACAATGACCTTAGTTTCCTATCCTAGGTATCCACACAGGTTACTTGTACGGGTTATTTTACATGTACCCTGAGTAAGATAGGGATCAGACAACCCAAAAAATTTATGGAGGATATTCTCTTCATAGGGGTTTGACCGATTGCGCTGTGAAGCCCATGAGGGTCCTTATAATTGATTATGTTACCTCCGCTCTATTTTTTGGGAGTCTCAATCCCCTCCTGGGAAAGGCACACGTCTTTAGTTTGGGAGGCCCCTTTTCAACCACCCTCTCTTGTTTGTGTGCATTGACCTCTAGTTTTATTTAGGAGTGGGTTCTTTGTATATTAGTTGGCCTTAGGATTTTTCTTTTCATCACAAGTTTTGAGTCATCGTGGAGCGAGACCAGCCTCATCGTCAGTCTCGTCTGCTCTTGAATCAATTACCACAATTTGATTTGTTACCAAAACCGCCTCCTAAAAGGCGTAGAATTAATAAATGTAGTAGATATATCTTCGCCGCTCAGGATCACGATCATCCTGTCATGAATAATGATTCAAATATGATTATTTATTCAAATCCAAACTCTGTTATGGTTAGTGGAGTCGCCGAGACTCCCTCATCGTCAATTAATTGGATTTCAAGGACTCCCTCAGTTAGCGTTACCCAGTTCATGAGCTCAGCTCAGTCCATGGGGAAGAATCCTTTTATATCTATGACCAATATGAATTCGTCATCATTGATATACATTCCCCCTGACACCTTTTCGACGGGGTTGCCTAGCTACAGTGCTCAGTCGATTCCTATGGCCTCTAATCCCTTTTCTTTTGGTATGTCGAATATGACTTCGTACCTGTCATCCTCCATTCCGACATCTAACGTCCATGTTATTTTTGGGTTAGGGGGCACATAACCTCTTTATAATCCTTTCTGGTTTGGTGGGAGTCATATCCCTCAATCATTTCCTACGATAGGGGGTTGGAGTCCTCCTTCCTCTCAAACCAATCCTAGTTATAATTTTCGAGGATGGAATGGGAAAATTGGTGGTGTCCCTACTACAGAAATAGCGTTCGTCTATCTATCATCCACAATGACCGTTCCCAAGAATTATTTTCTTATGGAAAATACTCCTCTAACCTTTGATATTACATCAGGGGGGAATCAAGTTTATAATATGGGCAACCCCCTGCAAGGAGTTTCTTCATCAGGGGGAAATATATATCCTCACATGGGTAATCGATATCGTATCGCTTTCTCTTCACAAGCACTCCCATCTGGGATGATGCATTTACAACCATTCATGAATCAATTATGAGGGGGATATTATCCTACGAGGAAGGGTTGTGGTGTCTACCAAAACCCTCCTCGGTCTGCAGTCTCTCAAAATCAATCTTTCCTGGGGGCATGGTCTCAGATGCCACAACTAAGGCTCCCTTTTCTAGCCATGTTGAATTTTCCATATATGTCGAGATTAATGAACGACCCCATGTGTCATGATCTGGAATGGCCCCTAGTTCCTACCAAGATTCCCTTAGACATTCCAAAATTCAAGGATAAGAGTGGTGAGGATCCAAGCGATCATGTTACTACTTTTCACTCATGGTGCTCGTCGAACTCTCTTGATGATGACTCGGTCCGTTTGAGACTGTTTCAATGCACCCTTATGAGGATTGATGCAAAATGGTATGTTGAGTTACCACGGGGAACTTACCGAACTTTCCATGAGTTGGCCTTAGTTTTTCTCAACCACTTTCAACTATCGGTTCGTTGTGATGTCGGCACCGAGATTTTATCGACTTTCAGTGAGGATAAAGCCACCCATATCTCAGATCATGTTCAAGAGTGGCGTAGAAGAAAGCGGTTGATTAAAGATAACATTCCTCCAGAGTTTCTATTGGAGTGGTTCCTTAAGTCCCTATTGTTGTATATTTTGAAGGATGTTTCTACATATGGGGTAACGACTGAGGAAGAGGCCATATTTAAATCCCAACAATTAGATCTTATATACCTCAGTCCAGGATACTCTGTGAAATTATTCCTTACGCACCATGGTCAAGTAATGATCCAAGACAAAATCATGGGCCCCAAGCCGATGACATTATAGGATCAACAAATACCATGTCTACATACCAAGTGATGAATCAGATGAAAAATGTGTCTCTCAACCAGTATGCAACAAGACAAGCTATAGCTTTATTTCCTCCCTCCCAGCCGTCGAAAGTAAATTTCATGCAGTTGACGAACTCGAAGGTAACTAGCAGCCCGACGAGAATAAAAGGAAAGGTAGAAATAATAACCGCAAGGGTGATAATAAGAACAAAAATAACAAGGAGAATCAGAATAATGACAAGTCTGGTAACAATGCTGGTGAGGGAAAGAAAGAAAATCAAAAGGTGAAGTTTCCAAGTAAACTATGTAAATAGGATCACCTTACCCAATTTTTCCCTAATATAAAGGAAGCCTCGAGGATTATAGTGCAACAACTTGCTTTGTTAACTAATCTATTTCTGCATAATCAAAATATGGCCTTAGGAACCTGGAACACCAAAAATTTATCGGGTGGACGTCAAAATACCTTGGCACATGATGGTGGCCATCAATGCGTGAATATGGTTTGATATGAGATTAGCGTAGCCACTAGGACTCGTGATTATGGTCCTCAAAAACCTAGTTTGGGTACAGATCCTCCCCCTCCAGAGACACCTTTGCAGATCGATAAGCCTGACCCTATGCCTCACATTCCAAAAGGATTTCTTATGCACTATGCTCATAATCTCAATGCCAGAGTCGCTTAGAATTACTTGATTTTCAAAGATCTGGGAAAAACGTCGTGTGCAATGTCAGCTTTGGAGGTACTCCAAACATGCCCAATACAAAGGAATACCTTGTTGTCTTCCTTGGGGGCTCTTGAATCAAGTGGCTTGAAAGTTATCAAGTCCGATGTCACAAATTTCCAACCTCACTTACCTTACCATGTGGATTTTCAAATCCATGTGGAATATATGGATATAACTATTAAGAATATTATCATTGATGAAGGTGCTTCGATGTTTGTGATGTCTCTATATTGTTGGAAATACATTGGCCCTCCCCATTTTTCTCAGTCTATGACTATGTTAATTTTGTTTGATGGGCATCCATTCAGAGACCACGGTATCCTCCTTGGATTTCAGGTACGGTTAGGTGTTAAAATTTTGGCGATCGGGATCAAGGTGGTTGATGCACCCCTTGACTACAATCTTTTACTGGGGCATAATTGGATTTATGCTATGACAGTTGTCATCTCGTCGGTCTTTCGTTGATCGTCACATCCTCATGAAGGGAGGATGTGACGATCAACCAATTATCATTCATGCGCACCAGTTCCTCTGCATCCGTGGGACCCTCAGTCCCCATTGTCGAGAATTCTTAGAAGGAAACTAACATTGGTGTCAGAATGTATCCTTCCTTTATGGGAACCTTTAATTTCTCGGTGCCAATATCATATATTAATTCCATTTCTGATGAATCCTCATCGTCATTGAGGTTTGTCTCGTTCCCTACTTCATATTCCGATGACCCATGGACTCTACCTTATCCAACTGCATCATCTGAAGGTCACTTACACATTGGAATGGAAATGTCATTGTCTGTAGTCAAGACTACATATCAAGTTATCTCGGAAGCCGTTGCAGACCCGGATCCTCCCTCTTCACCGACGGAAGAGGTGGATCTTTTCCTATAGCCCATATGGGTCGTAAACTCATCTAGTTCACATGATTTCCCCGTTGTTACTTTTCCTTCAGACGAAGCGATCTTAGAGGCCATGATTGGTCCTGAAATGCCTTGGGAGGACCTTCACCACATATCTTATTTTCTCCCAGAGATTGAAAGGATTCAACAAGATGATTTTAGGTCCGCCATGAGCGAGATTGTTGGTCACAACATGGTCCCGTTGGATAAGCATGGCATATATGTTGAAGGGAACATAAAAAATATCTCTCCTATCATTGCAATCAACATCTCTCAAACCCCTGGCAAGGTTGAGAATGTTTATATCGATGCAAATTGTTCTCCTAAAGAAATTCATATTTACACCGATCTATTTAAGGAATTTCGAAACATATTTGCTTGGTCATATGAAGAAATGTCAAGGATAAACCCTAGTATTATCGAACATGAAATAAAAACTTCTCTGAATGCTAAGCCAATTTGAAAATGACTTAGAGATGTGAATCCCAAAAAGGCCCCCACCATTAAGGAAGAGGTGGAGAAGCTACTTAATGTTGGCTTCATCTACCTGGCTCCCTTGACCGAATGGGTATCCAATCACGTTCCTGTGAATAAGAAGCAAGGAACTATCCGTGTATGTATGGACTTTCGTGACCTCATCTACCCAGTTCCCTTGACTGAATGGGTATCCAATCCCGTTCCTGTGGATAAGAAGCAAGGAACCATCCATGTGTGTATGGATTTCCGAGATCTGAATAAAACATGTCCTAAAGATAATTTCCCTACACCAGTTATTAACCAGATTATTTCAGATGAGTGTGTAGGGAGTAAAAAATGTTCTTTTATGGATGGATTTCCAGGCTACAATCAGATCCAAATTAAACCTGAGGATTAGCATAAGACGTCGTTCATTTGTCTTTGGGGTACGTTTTCATACCGGAAAATTCCTTTCGACCTTAAAAATGGTCGAAGCTTCTCTATAGTTGAAGCCATGACTATATGATGGAGCAACTTTAAAAATGGAAAGCATGGACTATATGTTTGAGGCTATGACTTTTGCTTTCCATGACCTCAAACATATAGTCGAAGCTTATCTAGATGACCTCGTTGCTCACTCTCACAAAAGGATTGATCATCCAGCCCATCTTTGGCTAGTATTTGAAATATTTTGTCGTTATCGTATTCGATTAAACCCTCATAAATGCATCCTTTGCATTAGGTCAGGATGCCTTTTTGGATTTATAGTTTCCAAGAAAGGGATCATGGTAGAACTAATGAAGGTGGAGGAAATACTTCAATTTTCTCCCCCTCACAGTATGCATCAGCTTCAGGGTTTACAGGGGAAATCTAACTTCCTACATTGCTTTATATCCAACTATGCCAACATCACTATGGGTTTTATTCGTCTCTTGAAAAAGGATACTCCGTTTATATGGGATGAGCGAGCCCAAGATTCCTTTGATGCCCTTAAGAAAGCCTTATTGTCGGCGCCTCTGTTAAGTCCTCCAGACTATATTAGATATTTCCTGCTTTATGTAGTCGTGCCTGAAGAGATGGTTGGTATGGTTATCATTCATGAAGATGACGATCTCCATGAGAACATTATCTATTATCTTAGTGAAAATATAATTGGTCATGAACTTAAGTATTCTCATGTGGAAAATCTAGCCTTAGCAGTCGTGCATGCGGTTCAAGGATTACACCATTATATCTTACTTCCCAAGACTACCGTGGTCGTCGACGTCAATCCATTTCAATATGTCCTGAAAAGGCATATCATAGGGGGGAAATACAATAAATGGATTTTGATTTTGCAGGAATTTGATCTCGATTTTGTCTCCGCGAAATCTAAGAAATCACTAGTCTTTGTGGAATTAATGTTGGACTTCCCTAGGCAGGGTGAGGATATCGTTTTTGTTGGTCCTTGACCAAGTTTTGGGATTTTCTTGGTCATATTGACCTATTTTGGGACTTCGATAGCCGTCAAAGGAAGAGCGCAAGATGGAGCGGAGATCACGTTATCTTGACCCACTTTTGGGTCCATTTTAGGTTTTTGGGAATGTGTAACGGGATTGGGATATTGGCCCATGGGTTTTACCCATGCTTAGGCCTATTTTGTATGTATAAATA
>CBVK0100300802.1:0-12995 GCA_900067695.1 Picea abies
TATGGTATTGCTACATTGTTTATGGTTCAAGTACATGCTAAATTGAAATAAACCACATGTGCATGAGCTAAGCAATTAAAATTCAGCAGAATCATTGCAAGTAATAGATTAACCTAACTATGGTGAAATTCCTTACCAAGTTCTTGCACCTCCAATGAGTCTTGAATGAACTCGTTTTACATAAATCTTCTCAAATTCATCTAGATGTTTTGAGCACATTGTTTTGCTACATGCACAACTCCCACAATACACTCATCTCTTTGTCATTTGTGAACTAGCTTGCAGGCTAGCAATTATGTGGCAAACCTAACATTCAGGGCATTGATCAACTTAATAGAAACTCCTCTCGTGCCTCCATGAAACTCCTCTGGGGCTACATTCTTCACAGCCTCTGGTGCCTCAATGAAACTCATCTATGACTAGATTTAGTGTGCTAACCAACTCAGTAGAAAATCATCTAGGGCTACATTCTTTGCAACAATTGCCTCCACTGCATCTTCACCTTTTTTAGGTAACTTTGACACTTAATACATCAAATCCTCATCCACTAGATATGTCTTGTCTAGCCAAAGGTATCCTCCATGCAACCAACTCATTAGTAATTGAACAAATTTGATGATTACTGGTTGCATTTTGAAGTGGGGCACATCCAATAGTGTAAGAATTCTTGATTGGAAGAGGTTCAAAATTTCTTGTCTTGGCTTTACAATTTCCTTGCCATCCACTACTTTCTCAATTGTAACATATTTCTCAAATTTGAATTCTGGGAAAATCTTGCCATCTTCGAAGTTAAAGTCTTGGAAGGCCATGAATACAACCTTCCCATGTAGAAGTTCTCAAATTCCCGCTTTCTCATGTACTTGGATAATTGGCATATTTGATTTTGTTTGTGCTTTCCTCTTCAACCTCTTTGAAGGTTTGGAAGAGGACGTCATCATTGCAATTTCTTTATGACACACCGGACTTCGAATTTTTCCTTTCTCAATACTCTCTTGAACTTCTGTTTTTTCTTGTTAGCCTGTTGTCTTTTTATAACTTGCCTTAAATGGTCTATGCATTTAATTTTCCCACTGTCCTATTTTTTCTTCAACTTATCAAAGTCTACTCTCCACTCTTCGAATTTTAAACTCTTCCTCTTTGATTTTAGTTGATATTCTCGTCACTTCATCATAACTACCTTTCATTCCACTTTTCATTGTCAAATCATTTTATACCTTTTCTATTGTCAAATCGTTTTATCCCTTTTTGTTGACATCAACTATTAGGCCCACGGGGTCTCAAGTACGTTCAACAAATCTCCTAGTCGTTTGAACTTTATTGGTCAATTTTCTTTAAAATTCCTAGAAATATTCCTTCTTCTACTAACCCTCAACCACTAGTTTGGTATGTAAACAAAAAAATAAAATAAACCAACTTCTTATGAAATTCAAATTTGTACAACTTCTACCTATACAACATCCTTACCGCTTTGTCATTACCGCATGGTATCTGGGAAATGGTAGGATTTTAGTCTACTACCATTGACCAACCCCTCCATCAGATTTCCATCTAATTGGGCAAGTTTTGATGTACCGACCTCTATAATTTCTATAGTTTTGAAGGGTTCAAGCCATCTAATCTTCAATTTTCTAAGATTTTTCAAATATCCACCATCATGTAATAAAACTAGGGATTCAAGTTTGAGTGTTATGTTGCAGGTGTTCCTATCATGCCACACCTTCTATGTACGCTTCGCCATTGTCTGGGCAAACCCTGTGATGAACCTATCTTCTTTAAGTTCAACCAACTTGTTCAACCTCCTTGTTACCCCCTTAGGGATGACAACTTTCAGATACCCACCAACTTTCAGATACCCTCACAAGGGTGTCATGTTGTTGCTTGCATGAGATGTCATGCTCATCTTCTTTAGATCCAAACATAGTTTCTCTTGATCTCCATCAGGTATTTGATCGTGCTAGCTCAACTATGGTGCAACTCACCTTCCTCCCTAACTCAGATTACAGATGCACTATGGATGGTAAAAAATGGTTTCAGTATGCTTCATTTGATATTCCATGTATCAATGTTCATTTGGATGTGACAATATAACCTCCTAGTTAGTCATGAAAGTGGTAAGCTCCTAACAATGTTTGATAACACTTCATAACGTTGCATAGTTTTATTATTTGCCTTGTTATACCTTGGGGAATCTGTTTTCTTTTAGAAGTGTCTCATTTCTTGGGTCAATCTATATCACTGGGTACTTAGCCTAGACAACGTTGTCCACATCCTAACCTTGCTAGACATTTTCCTCCTTCCCTATATCATTCATTCCATCCATATAATTTTTTTTTATCCCGATCATGTATGATTTGTCAAAGGTCAAAAGAAAAGGTCCAAATGATAAAAGTCTGAATCAATAAAGCCAAAAGAGTAGAGGTGAAGAGTTAAAATCAAAAGCCAAAAATAAAATCTTGAGCAATGCCACCTTGCTATGAAGCCAATGCTCCTAGTCCCTAGCTTATCTATGAATATCTAAAGAAAAAGGGACTTTTTCGATAAACTAAACACTTAAAGAAAAAGGCGTAAAGGGTTGTAAGAAACAGTGCCGAGGATAGGTAACTCAATTCTAAGCTCCCTCTCGAAGGCTATTATATAAAAAATCCTAGCTCATGAAAGCTAGATGAATAAACAAATGAATAAAAGGACCTATGCATGTCTAAGACTTGTAGGGTCATCACATAAAGTTCTTTCCCTTCCCTTTCATCATTATTATTCATCTTTACCTATCTTTCACATAGGTACTTAGGAAATATGGTTTGTCCTGGGACTTGGTGCATGTATAAGGGTTAATATTGTTCCTCTTGGTAAGACTTAGGAAAATATTAAAACTAACCTCTATTTGTTAGGTTGTGCAAAGAGGTTTCACCAGATGGTACCATCTAATGGCTTGCTAAGAGGCTAGACTCATCACTTCAAGTGGGTATTGTGCATTGGGATACATGTACCATACCTTGAGATCCGTGACATTGTATTGGGATCCTTGATGCTGCATTGGGATTTGTGTATTGCATGGGGATACATGTCACCACATTGGAATCTGTGATAGTGCATTGAGCCATGATAGGGACACCATGTCATTGCACATTACATGGACTACTCAGATTCATTCTCCTTGCTCCATTGGACATTGCATTCACACTCATGCATTATTTATCTCTCCTTGGACCACACGTGGAAGTTATTAATGCATTGGAGTTGTTACAGATTATGGAGGTGGTTACAGGTGGTTATTTGGACCTTGTGATGACGTGGCGTGGTTTGTTGTTCATTACTTGAGGAGTGCCCACCTAGAGGAGGCCACATGTGCCTTCATTGTTGACTTGTTGACTTGGACGATTCACAAATGTCAGGGGTGACGTCATCACTTTGAGGTTGTATTTCTCATTTGGACCACTCCTTGGTTTGAGGGAGTTAGTTGGTGGACGCTGGAGGTCTTTGGACCATGTTTGACCCCTCTCTTTACTCTTTGATGGGACGATGGCATTATTTTTGAGGGGGGCACCTCCTCCATTAGTCTCTAGCCCACATGTGTGGCATTTATTATTGTATTTGGACCATTCTTGAGGGTCGTTTGGCTCTTGGAGAGTTTTGAGGGATTTGTTAGATGATATTTCCCATGGTTTTGACCGAGCTAATGGTTTTAGGCTCATGGTATTGAGCTAGCACATTGTATTGTATTGTATTTTAGGAGGCTTTTCACCTATAAAAGGAAGAGTCCTCCTTCATTTGAAATTGTTGGAGATTAATGACAAAACTTGCTTGGAGAGTTCTTTGTGCATCTATTCTTTTTCTTGAGTGAATGATAGTGTTTTTCAAAGGTTAGATAGGCACTTTTCAGGGTTCGCTGGAAGACAAAGGCTACTACAAGGCCAAAGAAGGGTGAAATGCTCCACTTGGAAGGGTTCTCAAGGTAAGATTTTCTAACCTTCCCCTTTTGATCATTGAGGATTTGTTCATTGCATTAGTGTAGGATGTCCTAGGGCTTTGTCCTTTTGTCTTGGCCAACCTTTGAGTTCACCTTGCTAGTACCTGGAGAGGCTTCTTCATGAACCGATCCTCCCATCCAACTTTGAAGGGAACCTTCTAACCCTAGGCAATGCTTGAGGGGCAATCCTCTAGGTGCCATCAACATTGTCTCATCCTAAACCCTAGACTTCACGTAGACTTGCTATAGAGACCCCATAACCCTCCAAAGGCACTGGTCTATCATTGTCTTCAACCACCAAAAAACCTAAAAAAAATAATTTTTCCCTTTTTTCCCTTTTTCCTTTTTATTTTGCAATCTAGGGTTTCATCACGTTTACTCTTGAATCTAGATTGTTTGAGCTTCAAAGATACATCTTTCATTCATGCAATTTATGCTAGCCTATTCCTTCTTTGAATATTTCTATTGCTAGTTTTTTATAAGGGTTTGGATCTATTTACTTCTTTGTTCATATTACCCAAAGATCTAACCCTAGGGCCTAAATAATGTGTGCTTGATTCAGATCTGATCTAATTTTCTGTGATGCCCTAACAATCATGTTTAGAATGCATATTTGAGCTATCAAAGTTATTTTTGTCTGCTGTCCATCTCTTGATTTCCTGTGTGCATGCATATGGAAGAGTTTGTAAACTGTAACATCTCACACCTTTTGAGCAGCATTTTGGATATATTCTGTTCTGATTGGCTACAGCTTGCAGATCGATTCTATAGGTCAAACAACCCCCTGTCCTTGCCTATTGTGGCCTCCCTTTTGCTGCTGTCTAAAGTCCTATCAACTGTCCAAGTTGCAGGGGTGAAGACCTTGTATATTGCTGGTTTAACCCTTTTTCTTGCAAACGTTCTGGATCATTTATAATCTGCATTATCTCATGTGTTCACTTGACCTCAAAGGGACCCAAATGACCTATCCTAGGGCTCTAGCATTGCCTCTCAAACATGCTGCCAGGTCTCCTTTAGGACTATCAAAACTGCAGAGTTTAATGTGTACAAGGGTGAAGTTAATACTGCTGTCTCCAAGGCAGCGTTTTATGGCATGAATATTGCTCCTATCTTTCATTGGTTTATGGCATGAATATGGTGGTTACAACTCAGGTTTATTGAAGGATGCAACTAATGCATGCGTCTCCAAGGCAGCGTTTTATGGCATGAATATTGCTCCTATCTTTCATTGGTTTATGGCATGAATATGGTGGTTACAACTCAGGTTTATTGAAGGATGCAACTAATGCATGCTCTGAGTTTTGTATAACTGCTGATATTTTGTTGATCATTGCTTCATGATCGAATACCCTCATTTGATGAATATGATATACAGGACTGTACTCACTGTTGGGTTGTTCTATCTCTGAGGGTATGTACTTGTTATCTAGAGCAGCCTTGGTATTTCTGTGGTTTGTGACATGAGTAAAGTAATTGTTAGATGATACAACTCCCAGATTTGATCAAGGATATGAGTAAAGACTTAATGCATGCTTCGTAACTGGAATTTGACACATGCTCTCAGTTAATTAGATAATCTAATGGTGTATATCATGGTCTGATTTTACATCATACTCAGCATTTAAATCTGTCCCAGAATCTGCTGTTGATATTATGCTATGTATCATGTGCAACTTAATATGAATACATGATTGTAACACATTTATATTTGCACCTCGAGCATTAAACATTGGTTCCTGTGCTCTGCAACTTAAATAAATCTTGATGTGTGGATGATGATGCTGTCACATTGCTACTTGCATCTCTGAAATTATATAGACTTTACACTGTTTTGTGATCTCATTGGTTAAACGATGATAAATGGTACATGAATATACCACATTTGCAAACATTTGAGTTCCAAGTATTTATTGAGTTTTGCTTTTCCAAGTTACGTTATATTCAAGCTCTTTACAATTTGTCTTCTCTTGTTTGACTTGTCTTATCCCTTTAAGAAGATAGTCAACCTTGAGTCAAATCAAGTCCTTGCCCTCTCCCGTTCGAACACAATGACAGGACTTAGTGTTGACCTCATAGGAAAACACTCCTTAGGTTAGAAACCCTAGCCTTAAAGTGCAGAGGCAAGGTCGCTGAGGTGACAGTGGGCGGCTTGCCTATCAATTGCCCAAGCTCTCCTTCACAGGGTGGGACTTTCCCTTAGCGAGAGTTTGAGCGGTGACACTCCTCTTTACAAATTGGTCATTTGTCATGTTCGTTGCTACTAGTAACTATTATCCTCAGACTTGGTACCACAAACTCCATAGGCATAACAATTTCTTTTCCATATACTAATTGCAAGGGTGTGTGCTTCATCAGTGTTTTACAGGATTTTTTATAAGCCTAGAGGATCACAGGGATCCTCTCATCCCAATCATCTCTTCCCACATTACATACCTTTGTCAACCCATGCTCCAAGATCTTAGTAAATGCTTCTATTGTGGCATTTGCTTGCGGGCAATATGGGTTCCTTTTTTAAGATGAATCATACACTTGTCGGGATTTTAGATGGATAAACACATCACATAATCAGTTCACAATCATAGTTGATGATCCCATTTCGAAGACAACAAAAATAGAGAGAAATACCATGTATAAGTGCCCATAGGCATAAAACACTTTATATTAGAGAAATAGCTCATAAGATGATGACTTACAAATGACTCTTGAGATGTGTGTTGATATATCTCAAGAGATAGGACACCCTCCCAAGATGGGTTATGGGGGTCCCGCCCCCCACTTAAAGATGACTAGGTCAGTGTTAGCCATAACATAGATTTACAATATAACATCCCAAATAATGTAGGTCATGACCGAATGTGAAGAATACACCATTGCCGACATCCTCCCTTAATCTATATAGGAGGTCAGGGAGAAGAATGATGAATTACAAAATGAGAGTGGGTTTGTGGATACCCAACTCAATACAGAGGTTGGCTGTGGCCAAAATATAAAGAGTGGGTTTATGGATACCCAACCTGAGTATACTTGAGAGTGGGTTTATGAATACCTAGCTCAATATAATATTGTTCATGGCCAAAATATGAAGAATAGTGGGTTTATGAGTACCCAACTCAAATACAATTGGAGAGCCCAATTACAACCAAAGAAGCTCAAACACACCCTGAAAGTGGGTTTATGAATACACAACTTAAATACCCCTGAAAGAGCATGAATACAATTGAGAGAGCTTGAATACAATCTAAGAGTGGGTTTATGGATACCCATCTGAGTGGGTTTAGAAATATCTAGCTCAATATAAATGCGACTGTAGATGCAAATAAAGATTACACAAATGAAGATGTGGTCAATATCATATATCCCATCTAATGAGGCAATTTAGAACCAATGCCTTGAGTATGCTACTTAAAATCAAGAGGCAACGGTCCATGTGTAGCCGTTAAAACATCAAAAGAAGAGGAAGAAAGGTCTTGTGATACACATTGAATATCCTCTTGTAACATATTTGCTCTCTCCCTTATTTCACTGATGTCAGGAGATGAAATATTGGGTGTGCAAACTAGTGTAGGAAAAGATGCAAAAAGAGAAGTAGGCGTGGAAATTTGTAATGAACTATTTTGCTCCTTGTGTTCTACACTTTCATTTTGCAGATGAATAATGGTAGCCTTCTTAGTGGCATTAATATCATCTAAAGAGATAACTTCATTATGAAGGAGGTTTGAACCTTGGATTGCAGTAATACAACAATAAATCTTCACTAATCCAGCCACAACAAGCCTTTTAACATATGCAATTCATGAAATAATGCTCAAGAGCCAAACTCGCATACTTCTGAGAATCAAAAAAGGATTTGAACACAGGTCAGTAGTTAGCTATCTACTTGGAGCATTTGAAGAGTCAAATCTTTGTTTTGGATAGCATCCATGGAAAAATAAAATGCTTTCCCCATAGTAAAATAAAGTGTCTCAAAAACATCAACCAACATAAAATGATGTTGTGAAGGAGGTTTGAACCTTGGATTGCAGTAATACAGCAATAAGTCTTCACTAATCCAGCCACAACAAGCCTTTTAACATATGCAATTCATGAAAGCCACAACAAGCCTTTTAACATATGCAATTCATGAAATAATGCTCAAGACCCAAACTCGCATACTTCTGACAATCAAAAAAGGATTTGAACACAGGTCGGTGGTTAGCTACAGTGAACAACTCTACTAACCTACCTTCGAATCTGAACCTATTGGAGAATCTATAACAACACACAAGATGAGAGATGGATTGTAAGAAAAGGCCCAATCATCTAATGGACTCTGACTGGATTTATGTTGTAACAAATTCCATGTGCACAAACCATTGACTGAAATTGTCATGAGATTAGCACTTAATGGGGGCAACTCTATAGACACAAAATTTCTATTCCTTGAAGTCTGTAAGCAAGTCTTATACCAATAGTTAAAAAGTGGCCACGATTAGGGCACATTGATAGTCACGAAAAAAACATGCACAGTTTTCCTTGTTCAAATCAACAGATCAGTTCTCCTGTCAAAGCAGGCGTTGCTTCAGATTGTTCTTACTGTGATCTGTCCATAGGAATACCAATCTATTAGATACTTCATGTCTTTGCTTGTTATCATACATGAGATACATAGTGGCCTTGTGTATGTGACAATCAACTTCCAAGAATCTCAACTAGTGCTTGATATGACAACCAATAACCATGTGTAGTCAAGAGGTTGTTCGGAATGTGGCTTACTATCCATGAGGACTTAGATTCCGTTTGCCATTGCTAAGAGATTCACAACAAGACCTGCCAAGAAACTCCGTTTGCCATTGCTAAGAGATTCACAACAAGACCTGCCAAGAAACTCGCTATTTCTGTACAGGATATTGCACTGAATATCATCAAGGACCCCGCTCAAATATGTTGTGTGGGGATGTGACATAGCATGCTAAAACTGCATAAAAAAACCTTTCAAAAGACATATACCCAGGTTGTCTGTGAGATCAACAATATTTAAGGGATCATTGGAATTCACCATGCATCAATTATGCATAGATCTAAGTAATGATGAGCCACATAGATCCCACAAACAGATTCATATCACACTAAAACCACGGGCCAAGGTTTTACTCCCGAGTCCTCATGTAATAGTGCTTTGTTACTATATTGGGATTTTATATGGTTAACTTCAGTATCTTAGTTGATGAACCCATTCAAAGAAGACAACAAAAAATAAAGAGAAACACCATGTATAAGTGCCCGTAGGCATAAAACACTTGACATTAGAGCAATAGCTCATAAGATGATGACTTACAAATGACTCTTGAGATGTGTATTTATACATCTCAAGAGGTAGGCCCTAAGAGAGGTTATGGGCCCACATAAAGATGACTAGATTGGCCTTAACGATAGCCTAGATTTACAATATAACACCCCAAATAATGTCGGTCATGACCAAATGTGAAGAGTAGACCCTTCCCAATAAAACTCTCTATTCAAATCCTTGATTGTCTCTTTCACAAAATGTGTATCTTGGTCGCTAATTAAGATCCTTGGATACCTGAATCTCGTAAAAATGTTCTAAAAAATGAATCGTATAGCAGTCTCTGATACATAATCTTTTGTTGGTTTGGCCTCTGCCTATCTTGTTAGGAATTCTGTTGCAACAATGATGTATCTCGCTCCATATCTTCATGCAAGTGGGTCGATTAGACCAATAAGTCAATGTCCCACATTTTGAATGGTTAAAATGCCACCACTAGGAACAAGGGCATCTCGTCTCTTCTTGATGGCTTCCCCATTTTCTTACAGACATCACACATCTGTGCATATTCCTTCGCTTCCTGGAATAGTGAAGGCCACCATAGTCTAGTGCGCAATACCTTCCTTGCTGCAACATTTCATACATTGTCTCCTCCAACAACTCCCTCATGTGCTTCATACAATATAGATTTACTTTCACGATTTAATATCTTTGTGTTCATGAACTAACACACATCTCTTTAGGATTCCATCTGCACCTAATTTTTACAAATGCATTGCAATGATTTGATAGTTTGCTGCTTTTGTTACTAGTTGTCGTTTTTGTGCACTTGTGTAGTGTCATTCCTGTGGTTAGAAATTCTACAATTTCTGTAAACTAGTTTTGTATTGCTTCCACTAAAAACAACTGCATGTTCGATAGTTCATTGTCTAGGCTTCCTCAGTCTTCTTTTGACTAGATTCTTGATAGGTGGTCGGGTCCTACATCATGCTTCCTTGGTTTTACTATAATTCAAACTCAAACTCCTGAAATAGTAACAACAACCTACAAAGTCCTGCTCTTAGTAGTGGTTTGTTCACTAGATATTTCAGTGGGAAGGGCCTACGAAAATTTGAACTTGTTGGCTTGTAAGTATTGTTCGAAATTCTGAAGTGCATATACCATTGCAAGTCCTCTCTTTATAGTTGTATAGTTCTTTTCTGCATCAGACAACTTCCTATTAGCAAAAGATATAGGATGATCAGTACTACCTTCTCCTAGTTGCTCTAGGACTGCTCCAATTGCTATTCCAGATGCATCTACATGCACATGGAACATCTTCAACCAATTGGAAAATACTAGTATTGATGCAATCACTAATGTTTCCTTTAATGTATTAAATGCTTCTTGGCAGTCTTTTGTCTAGATGAACTTGTTATCCCTCTTTGGTAACTTCTCTAGGGATGTTGTTATCGCTGCATAATTTTTGATGAAACTTCTGTAATAATAGTGTGTCCCGACGTGATGCGTAGTGTACCTACATTTGTTGGGGTGGGCATAGTGATAATATAAGCAATCTTCGCTTAGTCCATGGGTAATCCATCCTTGCATACTATGTGTCCAAGGAGAACTCAGAATGGTGCACGGAAAACACATTTCTTCAAATTGAGTGATATATGTCGCTATCTACATCTTTCTAACATCAATCATAATGCTTTGATGTGTTCTTTTAACATGTTGTACATTGTCCACTCATCCATGTATACTTATAAAAACTTATGCATAAATTCTTTGAAAGCAACAACTACTATCCTTGAAAATATGGTAGGTGCATTCTTTAAATCGAAAGGCATCACATTATATGCATAGCTTCCCCTCTCTATAGGAAAAGTGGTCTTTTTCTTGTCTTCTTATGTCATCCATACTTAATGGTATCCAAAAATCCATATGTAAAGGAATAGATCTCTGGCCCTACCACATTCTCCAAAATTTCATTTGTGAATGGTGTAGGGAAGGGGTCATGTACACATGCTCGATTTAATGCATGAAAATATGTGCAAATCCTTATTCGTCCTATCTTCTTGTTTTGGATGACCATAGGGATAATATAGTCAAATTGTTTCACAAGAAAAATAAGTCCCATCTCTAGCATTCTGCTAGGCTCCTGCTTCTCTGTTTCTTTATACTTAGGATTCATTCTGTATGGTATTTTTCTCATTGGTTTTGCATCAAACTTCATTTGAATTTTCATTTCTCCTAATGACCCATCTATGCTCTTCATCTCTATGAAGCCCTTTGGAAACAGGTCTCCATATTCCTTCAATAACTATGCCAGTTTTGTAATTGTTCCCTGATCCCAATAATCTCCGGTGACAACCATTTTTGGGTTCCAATATTTACCTTTTTTGTTATCAATGGTTCTCTGAAGTACTATTTGTTGTTTCTTTATCTTTCTTTTTTATCTCTCTCACCCACTATTTCATTAATTTTTATGTTCTTTAATTCATCTTCCTTGTTTCCGTTATCTCCCTTCATCTTCATGCAGTACAAGGGATCCTTCTTTTTTTCCATGTTCTTGTGGTATGAACATAGAAAAGCCTTTGCTTTCTTTGGTAATTCTTGTTTGTTTCAAAAAGTAAAGTGCTTGATTTTCTTTAGCGTCCCTATCAGCACGGGGTCCTTACCTTCAATCTTGAAGGTCATGTAGGAAATAGCATTGTCTACTCATCCTATCCTAATTGCATGTTTGTCTTCTAGTTTCTTCGTGTACATACTAACTCCTTGGTATTGAATCTAATGTATGAATGAACTAATGTGTCCACTGTGTCTTTGGACATTTTATCTTGGTCCACTTATTTTGACAAAGCTGTACATGTTCCTTTGGATCCTCTATGCCCTTATATCGATTGAACAACTTTGTATCCTTTGGAGTGTTGAATCTTACTTGCATGCTTTCCACCACCTCTGATGATTTGCTGATGTCTTCTCGTGCTGCCCACCACCACGTAGGTGTTCCTTTCAAGGCTATGTTCGATGCTTCCACTCTCATCTCCTTAGGTACTTTATCTTCCATTTTGTCTAGAAAAATGTGGACAGATTAGGTTCCATCTAATTTTAGAGGATTGTGTAGAGTTGTACCAATCCAATACATTGATTTCCCAATATATGCACATCTTTGAGTGGTTAGTTTGTAATCTGCATTCTCCCATCTTGTCATCCCATATTCTAAGTTTGTATCATAGGAACATACACTTCTCGAACTTAATTTATCTCCTATAAGATTTACATAGTCTTCTTTTTGTGCATTCTTGTTGTAAATGTTCTTGATGATATTGTTTTGCTCATCTTCCATAGGTTTTGTGTAATGTCCCCACTTTGGGACATCATTATATTACAGAGTGTTATGATGACCAGAGTAGCAAGATGGAGGTTATAGCGAGTACATGAGCTATCAAGGGGTTTTTTTGAGGTCCGAATTGCATTGCTCATCTTATTTCATCATCATGATCCATTCCACACAGCTTGGCTTTGGTTCCATTGCATTTCGACGATTTCCGTGATTTTGAGTTATTTTGGGCTATATGTTAATTAAGTTCACTAAGGAGGTCATATTGGGCATAATACTTGGAGGAACCTCTTAGTGTAATAGCTCATTAGAATCAGGAGGAATAGCACTACAGGATAGGATGATGAGAAGTGACTTTCAGTGGCCATGGAAGCCACACAGAGGGATAAACTACTTTTTAGAGGTAAAATGGTTAATTAATTAATTAAAGTGATTTAATT
>CBVK0100300803.1:0-12994 GCA_900067695.1 Picea abies
GAGCATATTTACAATTCTTTGCATATAACATGATCTGTAACGGGGCTCGGCCTTGGGGACACTACATTCCAGCTCTAGGCCTTGATGTGTGGAACCTATGACTGGTTCTTCTTGCTATGACCCTTTTCCCGTAGACGCATCAGATTTCGTCCATTCGACATCCTCCTCTAGATTCTCGAGCTCCTGTGTGGGTTCTTTCTCCTCTTCCACATGCAATGTGGTCTGCTTGTACTCTGGTGTGTGTATTTTGTCCACATCCAAAACTATGGGCATCTCATTTTTTCTGGTTTGTGGCACCCAAGTTCTACTCCATGTGCTTTTTCCAGTTCTTCTCGATGCTCCAACCCTCGATGGTGACATGGCGAGAGAATCTAACTTGTAGACTTCCAAATCAACAAAGGTTAGCATAAATTCACACTCTATCACTCTTCCACTCAGCTCTGTGTTCTTCTCCTTAGCAAACAACACAATGGGTCGCTTCCCCCCCTTTTTTCGACTTTATAGTGGGACAAAGAAGTGACAGTTGTGTCGCACTGACAGTTGTCATTTTTTCACTTTTTGTTGTGTTTACTATGCGCTATACCTTTCTACCTGTTAACTTATCTTCTTTGTGCGGTGTTTTCAAACCCTGGTTTTCTTGCAGCGCACTGTTCTTTTCTACCAGTTATATTTTATCAAGACCCTCCATGTGCGACGATCTATTTTTATTTTTATACCCTTTTTACTTTTTATGGATTTTCTTCTTCTTCTTCTTTTATGTTTTTCTCATTTTCTCTCCCTTACTTCTACTATAATACACTATATACATATCTTCGTACTGCACGGTAACTTTCTAGGTGCTAGGAGGTCGACTATCCCTATATAGTTTCAGTCGACTCCCATTGATCATTCCTTTGAGTTATGTACCTCCTAAATCTTTCAAATGTACAACTCTACCCTCTGTGACAGTCTTCACTTCATATGGTCCCAACCATTACATTCTGCATTTTCCTAGATGCTAAAGAAATTTAATGCCATACACCAAGACTATGTATCCCTCCTTGAAACTCTTCCTTTTAATATGTTTGTCATGCCAAGATTTATCCCTTAATTTTTGTACTTCTTGGTGAAATCCTGCTAGAATCATATCTTCTTCCATATCCATCAACCGACTTAGCCTTTATTGTACTGCGCCTTGTTCTTTCATGTTGGTGATTACTGCTACGCGTAGACTGGGTACCAAAAATTCTAATGGCACCACTGCTTCTTGTCCATACACCAACTTGAATGGTGTTTGTCCTGTCAACTTTTTGCATGTAGTTATGTATGCCCATAATAATGTTGGTATCTTCAAATCCCAATCATCCCTATTGACATTGCAAATCTTTGTCAAAGCATTCTCTATGATCTTATTAAAGGCTTCCACTGTTCCATTTGCTTGAGGGTGATATGGTGTACTCTTTTGATGATATACTTCAAACTCCTCAGTCATAGCCTTGATAGTACTATTGATGAAGTGATTGTCTTGTTCACTCATCAAAATCCTTGGGCATCCAAATCTAGTGATCACTTTCTCAAATAGGAAGTGTGTTGTTGTCTCTATGCTATAGTCTTTAGTACTGTTGCTTCTACCCATATCGTTAAGTACTCTATCACAGTAATGATATACCTTGCTCCTGACATATTTGTTAGTGGGTTAATTGGTCCCACAAAGTCTATTGCCCATTTTCTGAATACTTGCAAGGTTACTTGTGGTCTTAGGGGCATCTCATCTTGTCTATTAGGTTTTCCAACCCTCTGACATACATCACATCTCTGGCAGTAGTCCTTTTCATCTCTATGAATGGTCGACCATCATAGTCTTGCATGTAATACCTTCTGAGTGGTAGATTTTCCTGCATAATGTCCTCCAACTATTCCCTCGTTAGCCTCTGCTAAATTCCAAGTCCTTTCATGTTCTAGTACACATATTCTCAATATGTTTTCTGCACCCATCTTGTATAAGTGTCCTGCAATCAATTGATAATCTGCAACTTTGAATACCATATTTTTCTTCTGCGCAGTGTTGAATTCTTGTGGCACAGTCCATGTACTCAAGTATTCAATGATGTCAGCAAAATATTCATCAGCTACTTGGACTAAAAATAACTGTGCGTCATGGACATTTTCCTCTAAATTTGTAGGTTCCTCTCCATTGGTGATCCTCAACAGGTGATCGGGTCCTGCATTCAAATTCCCTGGTTTGACTATCACTTCAAAGTAAAATTCTTGAAACACAGTAACCATCTATAGATTCTCCCCCCCCCCAACACTAGCTTATTGACTAGGTACTTGAGGGCAGAATGATCCATGAAAATTTTAAAGTGTTTCCCAAGTAGGTAGTGTCTGAATTTTTGCAATGCATATACCATTCTTAGGCCTTCTCTCTCTGTAGGATTGTAGTTCTGCTCCGACTCTGATAGTTTCTTATTGAAAATGATATAGGATGGTCTAACTCTCTCGCTCTTGGTTGCACCAAAATAGCTCCAATTGCTATGGTTGATGCATCTACATGCACATGAAATGTCTTTCCTGGTATGGGAATACTAGTATAGGTGATGTGACCATTTTTTCTTTTAGAGTTTCCAAACCTCGTTGACAGTCCTCATTCCACTAGAATTTACTATCCTTCTTCAACAGTTTCTCCATCGGCACATTGATCTGTGTATACCCTTTTATGAATTTCTTGTAGTAGCCTATGTGTCCCAGTGTTTCTCTCAATTGGCATACTAATTTGGGTGGTGATAAGTTAACAATGATTTCAACCTTTGCAGGATCCACCAATAGCCCTTGTTTACAGACTATATGTCCCAATAGTATTCCAAAAGGTGTCCCAAAGATGCACTTCTTGATATTTAATGATATATGACACTACATGCATCTTTCCATCATCATCCTTAACACCTCTACATGATATTTTAACAGACTATATATGGTCCAATAATCTAGATACACTTCTAAAAACTGATGGATGAATTCTTTGAACGCAGCTATGACTACTCTTGAAAATATTTATGGTGTGTTCTTCAGCCCAAAAGGTATGACTGTGTACTGGTATGATCCCCATTCTATGGAAAAAGTGGTTTTGTACCTGTCTTCTGGAGATATCTTTATTTGATGGTAGCCTGAGAATCCATCTGTGAATGAGTATGCTTCCTGGCCTCCCATGTTCTCTAATACCTCATCTATGAAAGAGGTGGGAAAATGGTCATTTAGGAAAGCATCATTAAAATTTCTCAGATCGACACATATCCTTATGCCTCCTTGATTCTTCTCATGGACTACCATAGGGATTATCCATTGTGATTCTTCTACTGGTTCTATGATTCCAGCTTCCAACATTCTGTCAATTTATGCTTTTACTTTCTTTTTATATATTGGGTTCAATCTATACGGTCTTTTTCTAACTGAGCTAGCCTCAGGTTTAAGAGGTATCTTCATCTCTCCTAGCTCTCATGCTATGCCTTTCATCTCTGTAAATGTTGTTGGGAATAGGTCACTGTACTCGCGCAACAACTCTGTTATTCTTTCTACTGTTTGTTCATCCCAGTAATCTCCACTATTGGCCATTTTGGGATTATCATTTCTCCCAATATTTACTTTCTTCACCTTGATTGGCATAGAAAATGCTTATGATGCTAGAGACGGACCTTCCACCTCTCTTTCTTATTCAATTTATGTAATTTGAATGTTGTGTGGGTCATCTTCATCTCGTGCTTCTTCCTGCACATGATAGGATAACAATAGTTCTTTCATTGTTTGTCTATTCAGTTGTTGATACTATATTATAAGTTCAACCTCTGGTTCCTTAATAAATATCACCCATCTGATTTGTTTGAGTGTTTAATCGATGTTGGGGTTCTCATGTCCAAATGAGAAAGTGACTATAAAATTCTGCTATAATGTTGTCCATTCTGCAGTGCCTCTATGCAGTTCCTAGTCTACATACCAGTTTGTTGGAATTCCTTCCAATGTGTGAATGAAGTGATGGGGCTATTCTTCTGGTGGTGTCATTTTCCATAGTGTTCTACACTTCTCCAAGTGTTTGGTTGGTGCCCCGTGTCCATCATATCTCTGTAGTTCATTTCTTCCCTGTTCTACGCCAAATCTAATGCGCAGTAATTGCTTACATTGGTACTAGTCCTTGATTGTCTCTTTGTGTGCACCCCACCATATTGTAGTTGTTTCCTTGAGTGATATGTCCAGAGCTAAGAGCCTATGATTTTATAACACTTCATATTTGTATCTTGTTTGGAATTCTTCTAAGTCATTCACCCCATGAAAACTGGGAGGTTCGTTTATCTCTGTACCTACCCATCTTACTGCACAATCTGTTCTTGCGCACCTTCTTGTGGATACTTCATGTAATATCTGCCACCTATTATCCAAACTTGTATCTGATTCTGAAGCGCATGATGTGATGCTTCTCCAGTTGAGTACTCCATCTTCATTTGGATTTACATAATCTTCTTCTCACATGGTGGTTCTGTATAACTGGTTGATTTCCTCCATGTCTAAGCAAGTGGGTTCTACAAACCTTTCTCCTTATGATGGGTCTAGTGGTGCAACAAATCTGTATTCTCCTGACTCAAATGTCATCTTCCTTGTCTTGAAATTGATTATGGCATGGTTTTAAAAATCCTAATCCAAGCCAAGCAATGTTGGATAAGTTTTTGTGCCATCCACTATTTCTATCACTTCAAAATTGGCTTTAGTGCACACTCCATCCAGATCTACTGTCACCCCTTTTATCCTTACAATTGGCATAACCCTATCTTAATTTGCTAATTTCAGCTGAACAGGTGAATATCCTAATGTGGGCTCTCCCATACATTTCCATGTCTTCTTGGGTACCACATTTACTTTAGAGCCTAAATCTAGTATAATATCCCCCATGTTGAAATCTCCAATGTTGTTATTCAGTCTGAACTCTCTACTTGTCCTTCACCTTGTATCCAAGTGATTAACTATTTTCTGCTCTATCTTTCCCTCTACATCTATGTTACATATTTCTAACATATTTTGTAACACTTTACTAGATGATGGATCATTTAGTAGTTTAACGTAGGATTGCAAAAAAATGTTTATGGTACTTACTTGTCCTAGGGGTTGTGCTTCATTAGTGTGATCCAACAATGAAGGCATCTCATACATTGGTACATCCTGAGTATGATGTGCAGTTGATGTAGATGCAATATATGGCTTGCTTGAATAACTCATTTTCGTTCTGTGCATCAAACTGCTTCTGTGGTTCAACATTCTTCTTCACCCATTGGTGTTGTGTTGGATCTGGTCTTACTGCATCATCTCCTATTTTATCTCCTCTGCGCATAACTATGTTGATATTTCTCCCATCATCCCTTGCTTCGGTAGAGATCCATTGAGCATTATGATTGTTCTGATTCCTCTTTTCCTAGATCTTCCCCAATAGCGTTAGACATTCTTATGTGTCATGATATGATGCACGACAATACATACATGTTACAGGTGGAAGTGGGCATTCTCTTGCATAATCTCCTCATTGTTGACAGTTATGGAATACCACCGGTCCTCTACCTCTTCCAAAGCCTCCTCTACCTCATCCTCCACCGCTGTAGCTGGCTCGATGTCCTCCCAGGGTGTTGTACTGAGGCACCTGATTATACTGCGTGAGATTATACTATGGTTGCGTGGTATTGTACTGTAGATACGCAATGTTATATTGTTTTGGCACAGTGTTATATGGGGCTGGTACTTAGTTAAAATGTGGTGCAACTTTCCCTTTCATCATTTCTTCCTGCACCCTATAGGTGTTTGTTGTTCTTTCCCTCATCAACTCCATTTTCCTGCAATCTTTTTCATCATGGCCCACTGACTTGAAAAAGTTGCAATATGAACTCTTAGGCATTGTCTGGTGTTTCTGCATTATTGGACAATGATATGGATCATGCCCCTGTGTCTTACATATCTCACACCATAGTCCTCATGTCGGCAAATGGTTTGACAACCATGTTTCCATGTACTGCACGAAATTTGGGCACTCCTTCTTGTGATGTCCTTTTGTACTACATGTGGTACACCAAACAACTTCTCTTTTGTCCTTACTCCTGTTCTAGTTAAGTTGAAATGTTAAATTTTTCAGATCCTCCTTCAACTCCTCTATTGTTGGATCTGTCTTCTGATATTTATTCTCTTCTATTTGCAAGTCTTTAGGCATAGCCTCTGCGTGATTTTGAAACTTTTGTTGTCTCAAGGGGTGTTTCAAGTGTGGTAGCATTGAATTCACAAATAGATGTCTATTATACATATCTGTCATGACATACTTCAGCTTCCCCTTCAAACATTTGAATCTATGGTTAATATCCTAGATAGATTCCCCTGGTTTCTATCTGATCTCTATCATCTCATTCATGTATTGATCCTCTGAGCTAGGCTTCTGGAATAAATTGATCAACAACTTCTTAATATCCACAATCATTTTGGTTGTTCATGGTGGAATGTTCTCAGCTAAGCTCATGTACCAATCTAGTGCATGGTCTCTTAGTGTGAATAGCTAACTGTGCAAGTTGTGTATCATCATCTGTGATCTTCTTTTCTTCCCAGATCTTTTCACAAATGAACAAGTGCTTATCAAGGTCCTCTGATGCCTCTCCCCTGAATTCTGGTAACCTGATGGTGGGATCATGTCCTGCCATCCTGAATGATGAAATACTACCTCTGCTCAGTGTATATCCTTGACTAATTCTTCCTGAAATGGCTCCCCAGTTATTTCTCCATGTGTAGATGTACTTCCTACAATGTTTTACTGAATTTTGGTTGTCTAAATGGTGGTGTTATTTCTGGTGTATTGGTCGTACATGGGTCTATGGGTTCCACACTGACATTGATATGGATATGATTTCTTCCTTCGGTTCCTTCCCTTGGACCTCTTGTCTTCCTTTCATATGTCGCGCGCGAGATTTCCTCAATCTGATCCACAACCCGAATATCCTCTACCTCTTTTTCATCACTTTCCAAGCCTTCCCTCATGGCTATGGATCTCTTCTTATTGTTCATCTTGTATTGGTAGGGTGCTCCACTGCGCGTTCTTCCAACTATCACCATGACCTTCTTGATTTGGTATTCCTCCATCATTATTGGATCTAATGCCTTCTCCTTCTTTCCTTTATCCATTTCTTCCTCCATTTCTTCGTCTCTTATCAGTGCTTCCCCCCTTCCCCCATGCATGCAAGGAAGTTTAGTTGTCTGATGCCATTGTCATTACACCTTTGTTATACAGTAAAATATTGATGGAAGTATACAACGATATGATATACCTACCTCTAGGTCCCTTTAGGAACTCTTTCTCTGTTGCACTGTAAGACTTCGCAGTATCTACTAAAATTCTTTGATAAATCCTGAAACAATGTGGTCTAACCAGAAATCGATTGCACATGTAAATTTATTGTCAACTTGTTATAATTGCGCGATCTCCACAAAATTCCACTCTATATGTATGATTCAATTTGTAGGGTGGTTGTCTTCCAACCTCAATATCCACTCCTACAACACATGTGGGAAATCACAGAAAAATACTCCATGCAAGTCGTTAAATACGTACTTGTCCAAATATTTGCACGATGCTAACTTTGGATTTTTGTTATCTTTCTGTGCAAATTTTTGTTCCTTTGTTTTGAACCAGTTCTCGATCTTCGCCTTCGTTGGGTTCCATGGTATAAAAATCCCCTTTTATAATCTATTTCTTTATAACATTTCCTCACAAGATTTGACATTCTTTTCCTGATTCTTCAGCAGATCTCATTCACTCAATCCCATGTTGTTCCAACCAGAAAAAAAACCATTTGTTGGTTTACTTTTCTCTTGCTACCTTTCTTGGGTTGACCTAGGTTCAGGTCTATCCTGGTCTCCAACAAAACCCCTTTAAAATTATCGGTCCCTCTAGTAAACCAGAAGGAAACACAATACACATAGTGCACTGCGCAGTCTCACTCGAGATAGTTCTATTGGTGGATGCAATGCTCAAGTGCTTGCAGCCTGGGAATGAGTGGGGATTTGGGATTAAAGTATGTGATCTTCATTTTTTACTTTAACATTCAACTTATATTGAATACCCCGTCATTATTATTCATGCATGTAAAATAGAAGATATAACTAGTCCTTCACGCATTTGTCTAACATCTAATCATTGATAGTAAAGGAAATACTAAATATTCAATCACGTGACACATGATATACCATGGTTCACCCCTCCCGAGCTACATCCACAAATATTTTGTTGCTCTGCTATTTTATTATGGTTTTTCCAAAACTATAGCCATCATGCATTACAATTCTCCTCAGACAGGTCGAGATATACAATAAGGCAAACTAGATCACACCAGGATCCTTAGCTTGTGATATAACCCTCAAGATCCACCTTCTTTCCTCTCTTCAGCTCAACAACTTACACAATATATCAGACTTACAGTCATTATGTCTTCGAACGACATAGTAACAATGATCAACCAAAAATGAACCTCAACTTAGACCTCCTAAGTACCTACTTATACATGTTTTTGGTTTTCCAGCCATTACATGTTCTTACCAAAACCCTAACCCTATCATAGCTAGGTATTCTTGCATGCGCACCTCGCATGCTTTCCTCTTCTGGATGCATGTCTATCTTGCACGTGTTATTTTTCGTGCATGCGCATCTACCTTACACGTGATGATTTTCCTGCATTCACATCTTCTTTACACATGTTTCTTCTCCTGCCAGTTGTATTTCTCCCACGTTATTCTTTTCTCCCAAACTGGGGCTGCGTCCAATAGTGGTCTTACATTTTGCAATAGTAACATTGAATTCTGTACTTTTATGTCCATTTACTCCCTCTTCCTCTTTGATTCTATAGGTCTTTAGACTACTGTCATGATTGATATTTTGTTTGTCTGTCTTTTGCATTACATCTACCTCTTCCTATTTTATTTATCCCTCTGTTTCCTTTGCCTATACCTCTATTGCAAGAGTTCTGAGTCTTGAAAGCATGTTCCATAGACCCTTCTTCCAAGTTGAGTTTGGTTTCATGTGACAAGAGTGATCACATTATTTCTTCTACAGAGAAACTAGTTAGATCTTTGTATTCAAGAATGACTATTACAACCATTTCCAATTTCTTGGGAAGACTTCATAGGACTTTTTAGACAATCCTTTGATCTTCAATATGTTCACCAGTCAATCTGATCTGGTTAACAATTCCCATCACTCTAGTCATGAACTGGTCAACATTCTCTGACTCAGTCATCTTTAGGGTTTCAAACTGAGTGCTCAAAGTTTGAATTTGGTTGTCTTCACTTTATCATTGCCTTGGTAGGTTGATTTGAGAATGTAGCAAGATTTCTTTGTTGTGGAAGCTCCAATTATCTTTGAGAAAATTAAGTCATCTAATAAATTTTGTATCCAATGCTTGGCTTTGTTTTCTTTCTTCCTTTTTTCTGCAACTATATGTTTTTGATAATTTTTCATTACAGCCAGGTCTGCTGGTGGAGGCTCTATGAAGCCATTCTCTATAGGTTCCCAACAATAGTGTGCTTGTAGGAATGATTCATATACAAGAACCAGAACTCGTAGTTCTTTCCAATAAGAAATATCCCTTGGGTTGGCCCTAAATTGCTAGAGGTGACCATTTAAAAAAACAATTACAGAACTGTAAAATTAAAAAAAAAAATACCTTAATCTCACAACTTGAATCCTTTTCCTTCCTAGTTTTTGGTTTCTTTCACCAAAACCCATGCCAAATTAGGCCACTTAATTTGAATCTCAGAGCCAATGTAGATCAATAATGCATAAATTGTTTGCCTATCTTCTACAGGATCAATGAGACCCGTTCAGTGCACACACCTATGAGCATATCGATCACCCTGGTTCTTTCCACATAAGAATGGAACAATATTTCTTAGTAGAACAACATTGGTCTGTGTCAAAAACAGGTCTTCATCAAAACTATGGGCTCATCATAGTTACAATGGACTCAAATTTCAAGTCCCTTTGCAATGTTCTCCATGAGAGACCTTTTTTTGTGTTCTTCATGGGAGTATTCTCCTTGGGAAATGCGAGTTTCTTTCTAACAAAAATATAAAGTGCTCACAACCATCTAGTTGGAAGGAGATTGGGTAATCGTGTTTCCAGCTTCTTGTAACTCTTGGATTCGACAGATTGACGTTGCACGCAGTCTACTCTGTGCAATGCAGTTTCAAATATTGCACGCCAAATAGGCTTCATGACAGAGTTCTCAAAATGAACTGCGCAGTTCACAAACTACACGATTTGTTGTGTGTTGTGAATAAACACACTTAATTTAATGATTTATGGATGCAGAGTAAATTAGTGCTATTCTTAACAAATAAACTCAAAAATATGACAAAAACTTGTCAACACACAAAATACTTGATATTAATAAGTTTGACACAGTGCGCGAATACAAAGTGTAATAACTAAGATGAGATACGACTCAAATGAATTCAGGTGACTTTACAGAGACATAGTTTGTTCTCAGACTTATTCAACTCCTAAACTGCTTATGTTTTTCTCCTTTCTCTCTACTTCTCTAATTCTTCTCTACATCAATTGCACCTTACTCTACTCTGCATCATCTACTTAACTAAAAGACTCTGTCTCATATGGAATCCGACTGAGACTTCATGTATAAGTAATAATGACTCAACATTAAACACTACCATTAATATGAATGAATTTCCCACTACTTAACTGAACTCGAGAAGATAAAGATCAACTCCATTTATAACTTCTCTGCTTGTCGACTGACTTAGACTGACTTTGAGTAAACATGTGAATTTGTACTTGGAGACTGATTGTCTGATAGTTCGACTGACTGACAAAATACTGACAAAATTATTGTCTGATAGATCAGCTGAGACGTGAAGATCGCACCGACTTGTAATTACTATTTCCAACACGCCCCCTTAATCATAAGTAGGTGGGATTACAGAAATTTTCATCAAAAATTGAGTTTACAATTTTACTGTCACTCATCTGTTATTGCACAGACTCTTAGACTACTGTGCAGATGATGAAATGCATATCTTTCTAAAGCCTTTTTAAGAATGTCCGTGACTTTACCTTATGACCTGCAAAACTCTAAAGAGATCTCTTTGTTATTCACCAATTCTCTGATAAAATGATACCTTGTATCAATGTGCTTAGTTTTCTTGTGAAACAATTGGTTCTTTGATAACATGATGGTTGAATTGTTGTCATAAAACACTGTTGTTGGTTCCTGTTGTTCCTGCAAAAAATCTTTTAACATTCTTCTCATCCAAACTGTTTGACAAGTTGTGCTTGTAGCTACGACGTACTCTATTTCTGCTGAAGAAAGAGTCACTATGGGTTGCTTCCTTAATTCCCATGATACCATGCCTGTTCCAAAATGAAATGTGTACCCATAGGTACTTTTTATGTCATCTATGTTGCCTCCATGATCACTTTCAGTGTATTCAATGAGTATGAAATCTTCTGAAGTGAAGTACTTAATGCCCAAATATTTCATTCCATTCACATATCTCATGATTCTCTTTCCTGCCTTCCATTGTGATTCTTTTGGAGTTTCCATGAACCTTGAAATTAGGCTCACTCCATACATAATATCAAGTCTTGTCACTGTGAGATACATAAGACTACCTACTAGTCTTTTAAACATTGCGGGATCCACCTTGGACCCTTCATCTTCCTTGCTTAACTTCAATCCCGTTATGACAGGTCTTGGAGCTACTTTGCAAATTTTCATATTGAATCTTTTCAATATTTCATGCACATACTTGGACTGTGAGATAAATATACTAGTTTTGGACTGGTGAACTTCTATTCCCAAAAAGTATCTCATAAGCCCCAAATCATTCATTCTAAATTCATCCTTCATAACTGACTTGAATTCTTCTATGCCAAAATCACCTGTAAAAATCAAATCATCTACATAAAAGAAAACAATTAACATATTACCTTGTTGATTTGCTTTGATGCACAGTGTTGGCTCACTTTCACTTCTCTGAAATCCATTCTATGTAAGATAGGAATCTATTCAACTGTACCAAGCTCTGGGAGCTTGCTTTAACCCATACAATGCTTCATTCAATCTGTACACTTTGTCTTCCTGTCCTAGAACCTCATAACCTTGTGGTTGTTCCACATACACTTCTTCTTCTTCTAAGTGTCCATTCAAAAATGTTGAGTTTACCTCCATATGATAAACTTGCTACTTGTACTATGCCACAATTGCTAACATAGTTCTGACTATGTCCATGTGTGAAATTGGTGCAAATGTTTCATTGAAATCAATTCCAGGTTGTTGTGTAAAACCTCTTGCAACTAACCTTGCCTTGTTCTTCTGCACATTTCCTTCTCCATCTTTCTTGGATTTATAAATCCACTTGACACTTATCACATCCTTATCATCAAGTACATCAACTAACTTCCATGTGTGATTGATCTCTATGCATATGATTTCTTTATCCATAGCTTGTGCCCATACATCATTTTTGACAACTTTTTCAAAATTTAATTGTAACATACCCACTACCTAAATCAAATTTTTCCGGTCCTCTATCGGACTCGAGCTCCTAAATAACCATGGAGATCCAATGTAGACTGGCTCTTTCTCTTTTCTTCCCCATTCTCAGGTGATTGTGGGTCATGATCGCGGTTCAGTTTGAACGTAGTATCTATTTGTATTTCGCACTCCAGCACTGTAGTAATGTCCAAACATTAGAATCTGCAATCGTCGAAGCCCACCAGGGCTAACGTGCATCCCATAGGGAGGAATTCCCATGGGGTCAGCGAATGGCCAATAGGAATAAACCTCAACAGGGGTAGAGAACAGAAAATGAGAAGCGCCCATTGCGCAGTTAGGTGGTATACAGGTATCAAGGGGAACGCGACACGATGGACATCATGACAGGGAGGGTCCCACTTCACACGCCACACTATTTCGGACCCCCCCCCCCCCGG
>CBVK0100300804.1:0-12994 GCA_900067695.1 Picea abies
TCTTTCAGAGAGGTTTTCTACCAAGGCTTTGAATTCCTTGAACTTTCCAACTACTTCATATTTTAATTTCAAGAAATAAACCCAAGTCTTACGAGAGTAATCATCAATAAATGATACATATTATACATACCAACTTAGAGAGGTTGATGGAATTGAACCACATACATTTTAGTGGATGGGCTCCAAGATTCCTTCTACTTTATTGTTGCTCTTTGGGAAAGGATTCTTTATGTTCTTTCCTTGTGCACATCCATTGCATACACCTTCATGGTTAACCTTAAATTCTAGTAAACCTGTAACTATCTTGTTTACATATGGTAAGGCTTTGAAGTTGATGTTAGCTAGCATTATATGACATAGTTCACAAGGAATTTCAGTAGACTAAGTTAAGGATACATATGAGTGACCTTTTAACTTGTACAAACCTCCTTCTTCTGTTCCAATAACAATTGCATCTTCTATAGTTTTTCCTGTAGGCCACATAAGAACTTCACCATTTAAGAATGCAACCCTAAAACCTTTATTATCTAGAGCTGCGATAGAAAGTAAGTTATTTGTCAAACCTGGTACATAGAGTATGTCCTTCATTCTCATCAGAGTTCCTGAATCCTATTTGTAGGTGGATTCTCCCATTCCTTTGATAGGGTACTAATAATCATCTCCATGTGAAACTTTATGGAGGAAGTTCTTTTCTGCAAGGCTAGAGAGAATGTCTCATTGACTTGTCATGTGCTTAGAAGCACTGCTATCTTTGATCCAAGTATCCTCTCTAGGTGTCACAGATCCTGAGAGGGTGGAAAACAAAACATAATCTTCAATTTATTCTTTGGTCAACTTCTTGGGTGGTTCATCATCTAAAGTTGCATGGAAATGACATCTTTTGTTATTTATCTTCTTATATTCTTCCTTTATGGAAGGACAGTTCTTAGCAATGTGTCCCATCTTATCACAATGATAACATTGATAAGAAGAGAAGTTTTTTCCCTTTCTTTGATCATTACGGTATTTCTGTAATCTCTTTGGAGGGTGAGATTCTTTATGAAAATGGGTGAATCTATTTGGAGAGTGAGATTCTTTATTAAAATTGGTCTCCATTTGGAAATGAGACCCTTTCTTTCCTCCTTTAGCATGAGAATCTATGGATTTATCTTCATCCCTTAATAGTACAACTTCTTGATTGGCCACTCTTGCTTCTTCTTGAACACATTCTTCCCATAGACTCTCAATTTGGAGTTTCTCTTTTCTTGCATAGATAGTTTGGATGAAGGAATCCTAAGGTATTGTGAGACTATTAAGAGTTGTCATGATGAGATCATCTTCATCCAAGTTGTCTTTAATTGCTTCTAATTGTTCCTTGAATTGAGTAACCCTAGAGAAATAGTCTTGGACTATTTCTCCTTTCTGCATCTTTTTATTCTTGAGTTGGGTTCTCAAGTTCATCTTTCAATTGATGTTCTTTCCTTGATACAATTTGGTTAGGTCATCAAACATATATATTTTGAGTATTATTAGAAGAAACTTGAGGGATCAAGTGGTCTTTAATGGAATTTGCAATTATCCTTTTGGCCCTAATCATATCCTTATACTTCTCTTTGGCTGCTTCTTCTTCAGGTTTCGGTACATTTTATTTTATGAATTTTGCAAGGTCATTCTCTTCAAGAATGAGTCCAATTTTGTACTTCCAGGAATGTAAATTTACCACACCTTCTAACTTGTCAACAAGCTTGGTGATTGAATACCTATTGACCTGGAGCTAGGAAAATGACTAGAAAATGAAAGTTCTCAGAAAATGAATCTGAACTTACCGAGATATGTGTTGGGCTTAGGAGAGTTGGATGGAGCTGACCATTTCAGAAAATTTCAATTTTTACCCCTTGAAACTTGACCTGCGCACTTTTGGACTGGTACTTCTAGTATTGGTTCTGGTTTCTTGGTTTTTTAGTTTTCTTGTACTAGTCAAAAATAGGGTTTGACTTCCCGAAGAATCTAACCACTGAAAAGGTGCACTCAAGATGCCAAAATATGCGCTAAGGTAGGGCTCATTTCCATAGATATATTTTGGTCATAAATTCCTCTTCTGTAAAAATCCCTAATTTCCTTGTATGACAACAATGACGTTTTTAGATACCCATTGATAGGTGGTCTATTTTTTCAAGATTTGATTCCATTTTAATATTAATATTGTTATTAGGTTATTTTCAAATTACCATAGAATTTCCTAAACAAAAACATAAGCAGGATCATTGAAAGAAACACAATCACAAGGTACACAACATTCTATCCTGGGAAACCCTCATGGGGGAGAAAACCCAACAAAAAATTCTTCAATAATAAATTGCCAATACAATGCCAAGACTTAATACCAAAACACCAAAGATAAACCAAGACTGAGTGTGTGCCTATATTCTCATTCCTCCTGCAACTGCAACTTCCTTCAAGATATGCACACTCGATGAGTGAGTGAGTGAGTGAACAAGTGAACTACCATCCTCACTTATAAATACTTATTGAGGAGGAACTAGGGTTATGTATATTCACTAAGTAGGGTCGACTTCTTCCAATAGTGGTTAAAACCACTTTATAGACCATAGGGGCCGACTTTACAAATGCAACCATATAAATATGGTTTGACCAATCAACAAAAGGGGATTTGGTCTTATACAAGACCTGACATGATCAATCCACAAAAGGGGATTTGATATATAAGATAATAACTCAATGATAATAAGAATATTCTTGAAATTTACAATATTTCAACAAATCCCCAAAATTCCACTCAATCTGAGCATGCATAAGCATAATTTTTACCAAATTAAGGAGTTGTAGAGTTAGTCGTGGAAGAAATTGGGGAATTTGGGAAAATCCCAAACTTTCCGAGCAAATTTTGGTTGAATTTATTCTCAAAATTGTCAAAGGGATGAATAATGGCATCAATTTGACAAACACATGGTGATATTTGTCTTGGGAAGTCGAATTTGGTGTTTTCATGGTGGTTCATGCAAATGGGAATTTTTTAAAATTTTGAAAATTATGAAACTTTTGGGAAATTTAGACAAAATTGTTCGAATGACATGGATGGATGGATGACATGGAGGCATAAACCTATATTCTAAGGAGAGTAGGTGGAACAAGGTTCCATATTAGTGGCAGCACATCAACTCATGTGCCATATCAACATGCTAAAATAAGTATGGGAAAATGAAAACCTTCTAAATGCCATAACTTCCTGATTCGAGTATGAATTGAGCAAGAGTATACTCGTTGAAAATATCTTGAGTATAAGAATCATATTATGGGATTTAAATTCAAATTTGAGAAATATAATTTCTCATAATTGAAAAAGAAAAAAAAATCTTTCTTGGAGCCTTAATGGGTATAATTTTACATAATTTTCCATAATTGCAGAGTTATGATAAATTCGATGATGAAGTTTTGACTAATGTTAATTTATGCATGGACATTTTTTAGAATTAGGGGTATAGGTAGACTAAGTATAGATTGTAACTGAATAACAACACAATTGCAAGGGGGGGGGGAGATGGAGGATTTCCAAGATTCATACAACCATGAAAAAAAAATCAAAGGTATGAAAATCACACTAGGAAATGGAGAAATAGAATCCAATGGACACATAGGAGGCAAATAAGAAACCATAGAGATGGTAGAAACCATGAGAAAATTTAAGAAAGAAGCAAAAATCTATAGGGATGATAAGGAAAGGTTGATAAGAGCATCAGAAGAGAATAATCAAATTAACACTTAGCTACTACAAAGTTTGAACAATTTGCATAGGAAAATCAATGAGGATTCTAGTGCAAGACATGAAATATAGATATCAAGCTATGATGGATTATTATAGAGGATCTACACACTCAATAAATGCTAGTAGCCATCATCATTCACTTGGGAATTCAACTAGAAGAGCACATACATTTTCAGAATCAAAGAGTATCCCAAGTATGTCTCCTCTTAGACATCAATGGAGAAGGTTCAAGTGAAATAGTCTACAAGGAGAGCTTGCGAATATCAGGCCTCACACATTTGATGGTGAGCATAGGAAATGAGAAGGTTTCAAAGCCTAGTTTTTAGGCATAAGGAGCTATTTCCATCTACATAATTATTCATCAAATCTCAAGGAAAGGATTTCCATATATCATCTTCAAGGTAAATCTTCCATGTGGTGGGACCAACTAAAATAGGTTAAAGATATTGATGAAAATAGGATCTCATGGAAGCAATTTAAGAATCACTTTCAATAGAAGTACTTTTTAGAGAACTATTATGACAAAAGTATGCAAGAGTGATTTACACTCAAATTAGGAACCATGAAAATGGAGGAGTATGAAAATAAGTTAGTGGAACTTTTGAGCTATGTGGGCTTCATAAAGGAAGAGAAGGTGGATATTCATATATTCTTGGGTGGGATACCTTCTTTCTACAAGGACAATATACAATTTGACAATCCTAATACCTTGGAGGATACCATAAGGAAATCCAAGTACTTGTATGAATAGAGTGAGGGAAGGCCATGTTTTCAAAAAGCTTGGGATTATAAGGAGAAAATAAAGATGGATCATAGGAAGAAGGGGTATAAACCACCCTTATTCAAGAACATTCCTTGATAATATAAAAAAGGGTATCCAACACAAAGAGAGCCTACGATGATAGGTTCCTTGCGGAAAATGCCAAGACACCAACCCTTAAAGTTTTGGGGATGTGACTGAAACCACATGTATAAATATTGTCCTTGCGAAGGAGATATGATCAGGACTATACATAAAATCCAAGAAGTTTCTACAGTGGAGGACATGAGAATAAGCATACTAGGTATTTATGCAACCTTGGAAAACAAACAAAAATACCATCAATGCCACATGATTGAGATGAAAGGTAATATTGATAATTAACCCATAGTTATTTTGATTGATTATGAAGCTAGTTATAGATATACATATCCTAATCTAGTTGAAAGGTTTAAATTTAAAATATGTAAGCATGAAAATTCTTGTTTGGTTTATCTAGACACTAGAACCAAGAGAAGAATCAATGAGCTTGTCAGGGATTTCCCAGTGGACATGAATGGAGTCAGAACTAAGGTAGATTTGAACATCATACCACTTGCTTCATATGACTATTTTATTGGTATGGATTGGTTCATCCTAGATTTATACAACAATGATTTCACATGCCTATATGAGGAAGGGAATTGAAGGAAAGTTCAAGGAATTCCAAGCTCTATATCCATTAGAGACATTTCATCCTTGCAATTAAACATAAGCTTCAAAAATGGGTGTGATATATATACAACACATATGGAAGAGCCAACCAAGGATAAGGTTCCAAGTCTTGAATACTATCCATTCCTAAAAGAATAAGAAGATGTGTTTGAGGGTTTTGTAGGATTACCACCAAAGAGAGACATTGACTTCTCTATTGACTTGATTCTTGGAATTTTCTAGTGTCCAGAACTCCTTAGATAATGATTCCACTAGATATGAAATATTTACATGTGTATCTAGTATAACTCTTGAAGAGGGAGTACATATGCCCAAGTGTCTCACCTTGTGGTGGCCTAGTTCTCTTTGTGAAGAAAAAATATGGGACCTTTAGGTTGTCTATCGACTTCAAAAAACTAAATGAAACCACAATAAAGAACAAGTACTCTCTGCCCAATATTGATGACCTCATTGATCAACTAAGAGGATCCAATATCTTCTCCAGTATAGAATTGAGGCTAGGTTACCATCAAGTGAGGATTAAGGAAGAATAAATAAGCAAGACAACCTTTAGGAAGAGGCATCACCATTATGAGTTTGTGGTGGTGCCATTTGAATTGAAAAATCAACCAACTACTTTTATGTGTTTGATGAATGGAGTGTTTAGAGATTACCCAGACAATGTTTTTATTATCTTCTTGGATGATATTCTTATCTACTCCAAGACAGAGGAGGATCATGAGCATCATTTGAGGTTGGTGCTAAAAGTGTTGAGAGAGAACCAATTGAATGCCAAGTTGAGAAGGTGCACTTATATCAAAGGAAAATTCAATATTTATGGAACATTATCTGAGAGGAGGGAATACCAATGGATCCAAATAATTTTGATGCAATTAGAGGATGGCCTCGACCCAAGAAAATTTCAAAGATGAAGTTCTTCATGGGAATCATAGATTACTATATGAGGTTCATCAAAGGTTTATGTAATATTTCACATCCAATCACTTCACTACAAATGACTGGTATAAAGTTTCAATGGAATTCAAAGTGTGAAGATTCAAGAGAGCATTTAGTACTGGAAGGAATTACTTACAAGTGCACCAATTTTAAAAATTGTTGATCAAGAGGAGGACTTTATAGTGTTCATTGACACATGCAAGGAAGGGATAGGTGGAGTACGTACTCAAAATTTTCATGTCATATGTTATTAATAATGAAATATGAAAGAGAATGGGAGGAACTATTCCACACATGACCTAGAACTAGTATCCATAGTTCATTCCTTGATGTTGTGGATGAATTAATTAATGTGCATAAAGTTTGAGTTGAGGACAAAAAATAGTGGTATGAAAAACTTGTTTGAATAGAGAGCCTTAAATCCCAAAAAAACAATATGTTTGGAATTCCTTAGTGAATATGATTTTGACATAAAAAACATTGAGGTTAAAAATAACAAAGTGGTTGATGCACCCAAAAAAATGATGCTTGATATGTATGCTACAACTGTTAGCATGTATAGGTCTGACCTTAAGGATGAAATTTGGAAGTTTCTTGCCTCATATGAACATTATTTACAAGTTAAAGAAGGATTACAACAAGTTAATGTACAACTAAAATATAAATATTACAAGATGGAAGAGGATGGATTCCTCTTGTGCAAGAAAAAAGTTTATGTTCCTAATTATCAAGAGTTGAGAAATTTAGTGTCAAAAGAGATGAAAAATGTGTCTTATACTGGACATATAGGGTAACATAAAACTATTTCTACTATAAGAGGCTAGTATTTTGGGTGCATAATGAATAAAGATATAACTAACTATATAGTCAGATACCTAGAATTTTAGAAGTTAAATGTCGAGAACAAAAATCCAACTAGATTTCTATAACCATTTCCCATTCCTAAATGGAAATGGGATATTTTTACCATATATTTCATCACCAAGTTTCCATAACAATAAGGTAGCATGTTTCCATCATGTTAGTGGTGGTCTTGGTATAAAATTATGAAGACTACACATTTTAGACTAGTAAAGTTGACTAACAAGGAAACCAATATTGCAAAGATCTATATGAAGGAAATTTCCAAGCTACATGGTGTGCATAAGGAAATTGTGTTAGATAGACATCCCAAGTTGACATCAAATTTTTAGAAAGGGTTATTTAAGGGATTTGGGACAAATCTAAACATAAACAAAAAATATCATCCAAAGTTAGATGGGAAAACAGAGAAGGTCAACCAGGTCATTAAGGATATGTTGAGGATGTATATAATAGATAAGTCTTCTAGGTGGGAACACTATCTATGTTTGGTTAAATTTCCTTACAATAATGGGTATCAAGTATCATTAAATATGATCCCATTTGAATCCTTGTATGGAAGGAGGTTTAATACACTAGTGAGCTAGGATAATATAGAAGATAGAGTCATTTTTTGGTTAGAAATGCTCAAGAATATGGAAGAAAAGATGGCCAATATCAAATAGAATTTAAAGGTTACACAGGACAATAAAAATATCTACGCATACAAAGGGAAAGTGCACAAGTAATTTAGAGTGGGGGAGCATGTATCCATGAAATGAAGGCTAAAAAGAGCTCACTAAAATTGGGGAGCTACACAAAATTGGAAGCAATATATTGTGGGTCATTTTAAATCCTATAAAGGATATGCCTAGTTGCATACATTCTTGCATTACCTACACCCATGTTAATTCATAATGTGTTTCATGTGTCTTTGTTGAAAAATTATGTGCTTGATCCTAACCATGTGAATGATTATACTATGATCTAGGTGGAACACAAAGGAGACTTCGAGGTCCAATTGGTGCATATATTGGATAGGAAGATCAAGGTTCTAAGGAACCAAGCCATCAATGTAGTAAAGGTCCAATGGACCTACTATATTCCTAATGATGCTACATGGGAGCACAAAGAGGCCATGTGGGAGGAGTGCCCACCATTGTTTGAAGATTTTGATATAAATAGAAATGTACATTATATATATGCAATGCAGATGTTATGATATTCAGACACTTAGGAATTAGTTAAGATCAACTTGGTCTCATGCATCTTTAGGAAAAACTATGTTTCTTTAGTGTTCATTTGTAGTTACGTAATCTATTGGACACGATATCTTATAGACACATAGTGAATATTCTCCTCAATATCAACGATATACATTGATCCATGGCTTAGCACCCGATTGGTCCATGATATTTATTTAAAGAGCCTGGAGGGTAATTTTTTGATGATTGATTGTGAGAAAATATCTTGTAAAATATTTTACTTTTGTAGTAATATATTGCCTCAAGTGGCCACATTGGCTAGGGTTGTACACTATTTCCATATTTGATGATTTTAACCATGTAAAAAAATTGGTGTATTGATATTTGATCTAGTTGTGTGAGTGGTTACTGAAGGTGTTTTCTTGTGTGGGAATACCCTATTTTTTCAAACATGGTATAAGATCCCATTTGAATACCCGATCCCATTGTTGATCGAGATCTTGAAGTCGTGTTGGGGTAAGAGGACTATTAAATTGTTTCCAGATACAATTATTACTACAAATTTGGATTGATACAATTATTACTGCAAATTATCCTCATTTGGAATCTGGATTGAATAATCAACGAAGAATTCTACACCAGTTGTACAATCTGGTAATAAAACAACCCAGACTCAAGAAGAGTTAGAAGGATCTTGACAGATATTAGTCCAAGTATAAGAAAGAGAAATCCTCCAAAGATGAAGGAGAGAGGAACGACAAGACTGAACAAATCAAAGGCTAGCTAGAGCAGCATAAGAACAAGGTCAAGATTGAAGCTGGATGAATACAAGGGACCCATTACCGGAAGTAAAAGCAAGAAACTCTCTATTATTATAAGTGAAAAGTATAGACCTGAAGTCTCCCCATACATGGCATAAAGAAATGAATAACCCCTAAATGAGCATCATGAGGAGAGACAAGGAGGTGGAAGAGATGATGCAAGGAATCAAGGAAACCCTGGATTTGAAAATCAAAGGAGGGTAAGAGATTCCCCTGTAAATATTATAGGTGAGAAACATGATCTCCCTTTTCTCCCTAAGGGCACCTTAAAGGGATTTCCTAGAGATGGAGCAATCGATGCAAAGAGGCATCTGGACTTATTTCTTGATGTTTGTGATTTTCACTGTGTTGAGCATGTAAATTTCATGGTAAGGTTGTTTATGCAAACCTTATTAGGAAGAGCATATGAATGGTATACAAAGTTTCCTAATAGATTCATTCACTCATTTAATGACCTTGAAAACATGTTCCTGACTATGTTTTCTCCTCCAATTTATTATCATACCATTCTCACTGATTTCACCTAGATTGGTTTGAGGAAGAATGAAAGGATACAAGATTTTAACCTCAGGTTTAACCTTGAGTAGGATTCTAGAAGATAAAAATACCAAATGTCCCAACCATCCTTGGTTTCTATAAGAATGCAATTCCCTCGAATGTAAAATATGCTATCAGAACATCCCAAATGGATACTTTAGAGGAGGCAATGACTAAAGCCACTGAGATGTAAGAAATTATGATTGAAATGGGTGTCAACCCCGACATTATGCTGGGAAGAGTACAAAGGAAGCTGGGAGGATTAAATATTTATAACCAAGGATCTTCCAGTTCAAGAAAAAATAAATAATTTAAGCCTCGGTCGACTCAAAAGCAAACGATTGGAGGAGGATTTTTCAAGGGAACCATACATGATGTAAAGGTTGATTATGTGGTGTCACATGAAACTAAGAAAAGAATAAAAATTGCATAGATGAATAGAACCATAGAACAAATGAAAAAAGATATAACCAAAATAAGAAGAGGATATAATTACATGCCAAATCTAAGAATGTCAATCCTAGAGAAAAGGAGGAAACCTCCCCAAGAAAACAGGGTGAGGTTTGAAAACATGGATAACCCGCAAAGACTAAGGGTTGCTAGGAAGCCTACTCCAAATGTGGTTGTTCTGGATGATGTCTATGACGAGAAATTAATTGAGAAAGATAATTATCACTCATCTGATGAGAGATCCAAAACTGTGCAGATCGACGGATGTGAGATGCCCATGAATATATTTAAAGAGGGTGACAATGATCCCAACTCGCAAGAAAATGTTGCCCGGACAAGAGGGTTACTAAATATAGCAAAGGAGAATTTGATAAAGAGAACCAAAAAGAAAAATAAAAAGAAAAAACAAATAAGAAAAGAACAAATGAGAAAGTGACAGATGACGTTGGGAGTAAAAGGAAACACATGACATCAAACTCCACTCAAATTACATATAATGTTGTAGAATCTTTGAGTAAATTAAGGATAAACCATTCCCTTTACAGAAGTGGTGAAGATTCCCCAACAAAGAAAGAAATTTTTGAAGTTGTTGGATGATCCATCTGAACAAGAAGAAGTTATCGCTACCAGTCCTAAACAAACCCCTAAATAGTCAACTTCCAAGCTAAGAGGTAAAATTCCTCCCTTTTACATTTGTATTGAAAATCGTTATTTTTCACTGCATAATTGTTTATTTTACATTAGCGCGATGAACAATATCATTCCACTGGTGGTCATTGAGGCATTGGGAATGATTTTCACCAAGTATAATGAGAATGGTGAAAGTATATATGAAATTGATTCAATAAAAGTGCTATCTTATGGAGAAATCAAGAACTTGTATGCTTGGATTACAAAAACCCCCCATATCATTACAGTTTCAATACTATTGTGGTAGAACTTCCTCCCACATATGGAGTTCTACTGGGAAGAGACTGGACGTATATGATTGGAGGATATATAATGAATGATGGAAGTTGTATGATGTTGTCAGGAAAAGAAGTAGAAATGATTAAAGTGCCTCATTAACCTAGAAAAACATTCTCCTTTAAAAACAAGGACAATGAATTGATGCAGGATTATATAGATGCCATAATTGGAAACTACGTTATCCTAGACATAGAGCATAACCAAAATATGGAGCAATTGCAAGACACGGAGAATCAAGAGTATTTGTTTGATGGGTAATAGAGGATGTCCTTTGATGGAGCTTGTTTGAACTCTGGAAATGGAGTTGGAATTGTTCTTATGAGTCCAAGTAAGATTATGCATCCACACACTGTTGGGCTTGAATTTTCATGCACCAATAACGAGGCAGAGTATGAAGCTTTGATTCAAGGGATGATCCTTGAAGAGGAGATGAAAATAAAGCATCTAATTGTAACTAGAAACTCAGAGTTGGTCATCAATTAGGTGACTCAGAGGTATAAAATAAAAAAGGAAAGACTTAAGTTGTATTTCAAAAGGGTTAACGAATTAATGGAATCTTCCATTTCCTTCAACATTTCTTTTATTCAAAGGGATACGAATAACAAGGAAGATTCACTAGACTTTTCAACTTCATTTTCAAATCCTGATGATACCCAAAGAAAAATGTCCTTCCAAGTAGAAATATATTTTTGACTATTTGTGCCTGATAACATTGAGTACTTGCAAGTGTTTAAAAACAACGAACAACTGGAATATTTTTTCTTAAATGATGATGATGTTGAAGACGATCATTCTTCTATTGTCCCCAAAGATTGCTTAGAATATGAATCTCTTTCCACGAAATATGATCATGCCAAGAATCTCCCTCAAGAAGTTTTAGTTCAAAAGGTACAAGAAATGAGAAAAGTCAATATTGGAATTGACAGTTCCCCAAAGCATGTCAACTTGGGAGTTGATTTCACCACTGAGGAATAAGATCAATATGTTTCCTTGTTCAAAGAATACATCGATGTGTTCTTTGGTTCTATGATGATTTAAAATATTATGATAATACTATATTCCAACACGTCATTCTTTTGAGGGAAGGAGCCAAGATAGTGAAGCAAAAGACAAGGATGATGAATCCCAAGATGAAACCTCTTTTAAATCTTGAATTGGAGAAATTGAATAAGGAATGAATAATTTATCCCATTAGACACTCAGACTTTCTTTCAAATCATGTAATTGTAAGAAACAATACTGACGAAATATGTATGTGTGTAGACCTCATAGACCTTAACAAAGCGAGCATAAAAGATAACTTTTCTTTGCCTAATATGGAGTTCCTTCTCCAACAAGTTACTGGATCAGCCTGCATGTCCATGTTGGATGGATTTTTGGGATATAATCAATTCTTGGTAACTAAAGAAGACAGGGTGAAAATAACATTTATCACACCTTGGTTGACATATGCATATGCTAGAATGCCCTTTGGTTTGAAGAACACTGGAGCCACATTCCAGAGGGCCATGTATCATGCATTCAATGAGTTTATAGAAAAGTTTATGGTAAACTATAAAGATGAATTGATGGTGCATTCAAAGAAAATGGAGGATCATATCCTTCATTTGAGAAAGGTTTCTGAAAGATGTATATTATATGGTGTTTCTCTGAATCCAAATAAATCCTTGTTCATTGTGACTCAAGGAAAATTGTTGGGTCATATTGTATGCATGGAAGGGATTTTCACAGATATGGAAAGAATTAAAGCAATAAATGAGCTCAACCCCTGGACATCCAAGAAGGGAGTCCAATCATTTTTCGAAAAGATCAATTTTGTGAAAATATTTGTTCCTGATTATGAAAGTATCTTGAAGCTGATAAATTTGTTGTTGAAAAAGGAGAAGAGGTTTGAATGGAAAACAAACACTCAAGAGGCATTCAATAATATCAAAGGATAAATCACTTTCAATCGATAGTTTCCTCCATTTAATGAGATACTCTGAAATGGATCTATTCC